>VIAA01000196.1:0-57500 GCA_015776775.1 Magallana hongkongensis
GTTGCGTTACTTTTGTTATAAATTTAATAGAATGATTATTCAACAATTTATTACAGCTCACATACCCATCTGACACATTTGAACATACTCCAGTCGGCCCTGCGGATGCATGGATTGTATTTACCAATGTAATGATGTAATATTTGAAAAACACACACATGTTTTAAGTCGAAAAACCGATTTATATATGCCGAATGTTTCAGTCGATTCACATTAATATTATGACGGAAACACTTAAAAACTGTTGACAAAGTTAATTAAAGGGCAAATTATTACACTGGAGTTATTTAAAACATAAATTTTTAATATAATTCAGTTTCGAAGAGAAAAAAAAAAAAATCGTTAAATGCAGCAGTGGAACTACATCAAGGCCTGAAAAGAAATTAGGTTTATATAATAAAATAAAATTAAAAAACCCTACAAAATTCCCATGAATATTATAATTTGAAGTTTACTTGGAGATAATTTGATTAAATCATCATGAAGCAGCAATTCTTTCTAAGATGATACCAGACTTAGTGGGTCCCCAAGGGTCAAAACACAATTGTATATTATAAATCAAATTTCCTTAACAATCAATACAGAATGTTTCAAAGACACGCTAGCCTTTACAGGATGTGTGAACTTTTAATCAAACTTTTTATTTTTTAACAAAGTATCAAAGGATCCCAAGAGATTGTAACTTACGTTTATAAGCGAAGAAAGGACGCTGACCACGTGACTGTTGTTGATCACATGACATATTATGGAATATATAATAATTGGTATTAAACACTGTGGACGTCAAGTTTTATAAGCTATAGATTTATTAAAAAAGAGAGACATTTAAAAACGAGACACATCTCCATTTTGTTTACATTTTGAATGTTGAAGTGAAAATTCCAATTTTAGACCTCAAATGAAAGTGTTAATCGTTAGTAATTTTTTATTTTATGCTTAAAATGAATAAGAAGATAGACAAATTAGCTTGAAAAAGATTTTTTACTGGTATACTAAACCTAAGTAAACAAAAACAGGGCACGAGTCTTGTTTACATGACGAAGAATTGTGAGCCCTGTATCTTGCTTAAAACTCATCGACTGGCACCGAAATTTTATTTGATCATTAGAAATGCATTACTTAATCATTGTAAATTATAAAAACAGAAAAATAAAACTTGACCAATATCGTGACCATGCCCCTTTAAGAGGTAAAATATGCCGATGAAATTTCAACAGCATAAATGCATCTTTTCTTTCTATCCCCAGAAAAATATTACTAGGATATTAGGTAAAAATTCATTGGATAGTACATCTTTTATTTATCCTTAATAAACTTAAATTTTCTTCGTAAACAATCATTTAATCTATGTGCTTTTTTCTGTGCAATATCACGTCAACAATACTCGGTTTTTTATCAAGACAGCGTTTACATGTATATGAAATATTTCCCGTGTTTGCGTATTATGGAAAGTCAGTGAAACTTTTGACCAGCAGCATTTGATAACTGACGCATTTCATATCAGAATTGTTTTCTGAGTAAATTGATAAACAAAATTCAAAGGCCGATAACTCGAACTTACAAATATACCTATTTACTGACTATTTGGACATTAGCCGGGTGTTTTATATCCAATGAATATGACTATATCTACTGGGTATTCATAGTCTGTTTTTATATTTTAAGGGAAATTGCTGTTGGCAAAATACAACTATATGTCACAATTCTTTTGTTTAACGAGTAAAATGCGTGAAGTCATAGTATGAGTGATAAAATAATGTAAAAACAAAATAGACATTAACATTAAAAAAATTTCAGAAAAGATTTAATGAATAACATGTTATCATCATTTCCGCAAGCAATGGTCTACAGTTCTCTAAGAATATCGATAAACACATCACAAAACTGAAAATAAATCGATACCCGTTGTTATATTGTACAAATACTCACTTACTGCTTTTGAACATTCGGTGACTTTATCAAATAATTCAAAGCTACACTTATCTGAGCATAATATTCCTTAGAAATAAAGAGGACAGTAGTTCATACAACCTATCCATAAGTTCAAATTTCTTTTTTTTATATTTGCATTTAAATAAGTGTATCGCCTTCCAACATAAATTGGGACCCAGCACTACCTCCTTGTTGTTACATGCCTCCATACTTGTGAGTTAACAGAAACCGTGAATTATTTTGTACAGAAGTTATCTCTCTTATCAGAGGGACATTCCACCTTAATCTAAAAAGAAATAGTTGATAGAAAATTACAAATTAAATTACCTTGAAGTTTTACAAAAAATCAGAATTACTAAGTTCTCGATAGTTTGAACAGCACTGCTGAGGTTTTAATAGAAATCTTGACGTTAAAATGGCTGACTTTTCTGTTATAATTACAAATAAGCAATAAATGTGGAATGTTTTGTCTTAATAAAGTATTGCAATCTACGTACCTTTTCGGCTCTTTTGAATAAATTCAATACTCTCCTTGGGTGTATGAATGATAATTACAAAAAAATGTGTGGATGTGTGTGTGTGTCCTGTTGACATAATCAATTATGACAAACTATTTATACCAATGGGGATATATCAAAACATTAAACAAACCCGTGTTTGTGTTGACCATTTAATACTATTTACATACATAATTTAGAATATATACATGTAAAATATACACGGAATATTTGATATTTGAAAACGGAAATAATTATATGTTATTCAATGGTACGTGATACCTTTATTATACCAAAAAGCGATGACATGGTTTTATTCTTATATATTCTCTATATACGAGGGTTGTCCCAAAATAGCGTAGACAAGTGACGTTATTCAGTTAATCGAAGACAAAGGAAGATGAAATTTGTGCCACAAATGTTTCGAGACATTCAAATAATGTTTTAAAATCAAATATTGTTTGAGATTAAATTAGTGAAATGAAAGCACGTAAGATCAGAAATTCGACATGCGGCGCAATGTCAAAAACAAAAAGTTAAAATCAGTATAATGAAATGAAAATTGCGAGGAAAAGTACTTTTTGAATGAAAAAAATTCAAATCAAACATACATTGATATTTGATAATTCTATTAGTTACTTAGAAAATGTTTTGGCTATAACAAAACTTTTAAATATTTTATAGCGCGTTTAGTGACAGGTTGAAAAGTTAACTCGTAATAAAATGACGATGTCAACGTTTAAGGCGGCGCAGCAGTAATAGATACAATTTTGTAAAAACCATGAAAATAATCCTAAGCGGCTTTGGAAGTAAATGAAATTAACAAAATCGATTAGAAATGCGTTTTGTGAATAAGTAGTTAAACAGCATTGAAAAAAATTGAACAAGTATGATGACAATAAGTGAAAAAAAAGAAACCCAGAACGATATCAATGGACGTCAAAATGCAGAACGACACATTTCGGTAAGACGGACGTTAGACAACAAGTAATACAGGACAAGTTTGGATCCGACAGATCGTTTGTACTTAGAAAATATATATAAAAAAACCTAGAAATATATGTTGAATGTGCACTCAGGGTACATGTTCAAAGATGATTTTTTTTCTAAGACATTTTCGGAAATAAAACGTAAATGTTATCGTAAAACGATGTGGAGGGTTTAGCAACAACGTAAAACTGGAAAGTTTCGACGTCGCACATTGCGCCGCCTGACAAAACTTGTTGTTGATAATTATTTATTCTCTCGAGAAATAAATAAAATACAGATTTGAATTTTTCAGTATTGTTTGCTAAAGGGTCATTGAAGAAAACAGAAGTCTAATGAAATTGCAGTGAACAAATTATGAATTATGTGTCCTGTCTACATTATTTTGGGACAACCCTCGTATTACCGATGATTTGAGAAACTTGATAAAATACAAGTAAAAATTAACATTTTTTTTTACATACATTAATTACATTTAACGAACATATATATACGTCGAGTATTTACTTCATGTCATACAACTACAGAGAATTAAATGGCACACCTAAGAGGAACCCGGTGTTTTCTATCCGAATTATTTTCAATTCATCATTAAAACATATGACAGTTGAAAGAAACCATCTCCTTAGCGTAATATGATAAAAAAAATATGAATGTACAACAAGAAAAAGCATCAGCTGTGTAAGTAGAAGAAGTAAAAAAGAAATCATTTAATAGTGAGTCTGTTCTCATCTCTTAGTTGGACATTTTGATTTTCAAATCTGCTATGCTCAGTGGATCCGCTGAAAAATCATATCCCTGAGTCATACTTCGAGGATATACATGTGTCATGATGATAACAACTGACTTTGTAAGCTATACTTACGGTTTTCCCGTCTCTTCAATACCATTTTATGTTCGCGATAATTCTCGTTGATGTTTACTTTTCTAGATATTAATTATATTTTTTTTTTGGAATCATGGTCCACTGTACTAGCAATGTTTGAAACTGTAAAAGCGGCCCTGCGCCCCGTGTAATGCGTTACCAGTAGCTGTCAAATACGTTCCTACTTACTAAATGGTTTTAAACTGTGGCGTACTTAACAGCTGCAGATAATTGATAGAAACACTAATACACCGAATCGCAACAAAAGTGATCTCAAATTTCGCTGACTATTTTCAATATATCATCATTATGTATTGAAGTTATCAGATACATTTGTACAAAACAAATCATAAATTCCAGTCACACATTCTCTATTTCAACTGCATCCTACCCGCCACCAACTACCTTTTTTTTTACATGAATAAAAAAAGTATAAAGTGACCATTTTTGCGTACGCTTGTTTCATGTCACAGTGTGCATTTATTGGAATGTTAAAAATTAAAACGTTTTTGTCGAACTACTACTGCATATGTGTTAACGCAAAGCGGCATTGTACCATGCAATATTGTAGATTGGCAGTTCTCGGATCTTGAATCATTAAATATTATTGATTTATTTACGTAGGTGTATTGTAGAGGTACTTACCAGTTGTAGTTGAGTATCCTATGACTCTATCACATGGTTCACAGCCACATTTCTCTTAGCATAATCTGCCGTAAAAATTAGAAAGACAGTTGTCCATACAATCTGTCCCATGAGTTCCCGGCCAACATTCTTGTCAATGAATAATGCAAAACATTTAATATTTCGTTTTTCGGGTATAAATTAAAAAAAAAGTGATAACAAAAATAACAAAAACAGATTATCTACACAAGAGTTCCCAACGCGTCGATAGTTTTCATGACATTCCAAGCAGCTTCTAAAAACATGACGTTAATGTTGCTTTACTTTTGTTATGAAATACACAATCTATGTAAATCTATTAATTAAGTTCAACAGTTCACATACCCATCTGACACATTTAAACATACTCAAATCAGCTCTGTGTATGCATGAACTGTATTGAAAAATGTAATGAAGTAATATTTGAATAACACAGACATCTTGTAGAACAGAAAATTTATTTATTTATGACGAATGTTTCAGTTTATTCACGTAAATATTAAAACGGAAACACTCTATAATTGTTGACAAAGTCAATTATAGGGCAAATTATTATTATGATATATACTTGAGCCTAGTTTTAGGCTAACTTGAACCTAGTTTGCATAAGTGTTTTTCATATATGATATAATTTTTAACAAAAAATTAGAAAAATAATCCTTTATAATGCATTAATGTAGCTACAATTAGGTCTTAAAAGAATTAAAGGTTTATAAATACAATAAAACATTTTTTGAAAACCCGATTTCCAATGCATTTTACTTGGAGATAATTGGTATAAAATCATAACGATGCAGCGATCCATCCAAGATAATACAAGACTTACTGGGTCCATAAGGGAAAAAAAATATATGTATAAAAGGAGCCTTTGATAATCTCACTTCCGTTTTTAGGCTGAAAAACTACGCTGATCACATGACTTTTGTTGATCAGATGACAGTTGTTATTGAATATATAGTAGTAAGTAATAAACATTGTGGACGTCAAGTTGTTTGAATCGTTTGTATAATCTATTGATATGTTAAAGAAGATCTCTCCATTTTGATATATGCCCAAAGAAAGGTAAAAAGTTTTAATGGTTGCTATATGGATACATGCTCATCGAGACCCAAAAGGTGTGTGTCGATTGATTATTTCAGAGCGATTGGACGCATTGTCAAAAACCTCCTTTAAGAATGTGAATTAAAACTGTTTATAATGTAGTTGTGCTGTTTATAGTTTCTATAGTAGTTTGAGTAGTAGCTCTAGATTTTGTTTTCTTTGTTTTTCCCATGTAATGTATTTCTTTAAATTTTGTCCTGAAGAAGGGACTTGTTGTCCCGAAAATTTGACAATATCTATTGTTCGTGTCGTTAGTCATTTTTAGTGCTTTATATATTCAGTTTATTGGCTTAGTATCTATATATCAGATCCGATGCTTAGTGCTGTTGATTCTATTCAGTGCTTTATATATATATATATTTATATATATATATATATATATATATATATATATATATATATATATATATATATATATATATAATAAAAAAAAATAAAATAGAAAATGCACAGTTCCAAAATTTCTATTTACTAGCGCTTACTGGATTTAAGATTGATAGTCTGAAAACTACAAAATCGTCATTGGAAAACAGAAAACCGGTTAAACATAATTTAAGCGTCAAACAGAAGAAAGCTCTGCAAAACTAACAAAATGAAGATGAAATCATTCTCAAGGAAGCTGATAAAGGATGAGCAATTGTGTGTATGGACAAAACGTTTTATAAAACCCTCGTTCTTATAGATCTAAGTGACGATAACTTTTATGTATAATTACCAGAAAATCCCGACAAGAATATCATGAGAGATTTGAAACGCCTATTAATAAAATATGAACATTTATTGAAAGATAAGGAACTGGATTATCTTACAAATTTTGAAATTAAAACTAGAAAATTTTATGACACTCTTAAAATACATAAATGTAATAATATTAAAACCGCCATTAAAAATAAGTATCCAGCATCTATTACTACTACTGGACCCTTGGATCTGAAACTTCGACCAATAATCACTGTTGAGGCAGACGATGCAACACAGGAAAATATAGAGAATATCCGCGCACTTTTTCTCTTGAATTTTCCTGTCAATGATGACGAGCAAATGTCAGCAACGGAAACACGTGACCAGAGTGAAAGCGACGAAGTTGTTGATTGAAATCGACAGCGGACAATACGATAACTACAATCACTTAAAGTACTTTCATCAAAGTATGACATTCAAAGAGTTTTGAGTGCCTTGTTATCTCAATCTATTGTAATAACTATGGATGAGTGAGGAAGTTATCACTCTGTAGAATTTATGATTTGTTTAGATATGAAATTAAGGAGAGTAATTGCTTTGTATGATTTTGCACAGTTTTACAATTAAAAAAAATGGTGCATTGTCAGTTTTAACAACGCAATAATGTTTATGTTTTGTTTCCATTAATTCATGTTTGGAAATCGGATATGTTATTTGTTAGATTTTAGTATTATATGTTACAAAGGAATTGTTTGTATTGCACCAGCTGTTAAAATTTCACTATCAGGCTTCATTTTCCTATCATCATATAGTTATTTATCTATTCATTGATTCTTTAAATGTTGTAAGGGTGGTGATGGCTCATTCTTAGTAGCTCAAATCTATATACGTTTATATATTGCTTTATTGCATCAGTTATGTATACATCGTTACATTGATAAAATTTGAAAATAAAAACGTTGTTCCATATATCGAAATAAACCTGTTCTTTTATGATAAACTATTTTTGATGATCATCAACAAAAGCACAAACAAATCTAAGTTTGTTAAACGTAACAAAATGTCGTTCAATACAGTAAACGGTGTCTTTACAAAATATAAACAATTGTTATCATATTTTTGAAAATGGTGATATTTAGATGAAGTACAGTGTTAAGAGATGCATTTTTTCCGATGAAAAAATAGGTACTATTATACAAATTTACATTAATTAACCATGTTTTTCACCAATTTGATCTTTGAGAGAAAAAACACATGTACAAATAAATCACGAGTCAATCTAACATTTTTTCACACATTCATTAATTTTATGCGCATACACGTACCAATCTAAAATAATGACTATGAATAGCTTCATAGGACATGCTTAAAAACACATGATGTTCTCATATACAGTAAATAATTATTAATTGTTATGCATATAACATATGTCATTTCACAGAAAAATTGATATCAATATCAATTCACAATAAGGAAATAACGCATGAAGTATAATCAGAACAGTTCTGTTGATTTTGTAAAGCTATACCTAAGTTTTTTCCTATCTCTAGTACTTCCCTGTTTGAATTCATCCAGTGCCCGTAATAATTCCTTCTTATGTTTCTTTTTCTCTCGATGGATTGAAAGTTTTGATTCATGGTTCTTTGTTTTAGCCAAGTTTGAAACTGAGGACGCCATCTGTGATGTATCTTCTTTTACGTTTGTCATGTTTTGTATTTCCAAAGGAGTTGAACTGTTATTCGGGATTTGCATGTGGTCATTTTTATCCGACACTGTAAGTTTTAGAATGTTGTAAACTCCATCCATAGAGTCGTCACATCCATAAGCATTTCCTGAGGTTGTTTCTGTCATGTTGTTTGAAACTGTAGTGTGACATTTGTCGTAGCTTGTCATTGTGTCATTTGTTTGAGATAAATCAATTGTCCTCGGCGTAACCGATATACTATATCTACTATTTTCTAATGGAGCCATTTGATTTTTGGAACCTGTTAAACACAGGATAGCTGATAATTATTCTCAACATTCTTAAAAACAATAATTCTTTTGAAGTGATAATAAGAAATGTATTGCTACCATATTCATCCAGATCAGAAGGTTTTATGGTCAGCATCCGTTGTCTGCAAACAGAAATTCATGAACCAATTTAATATTTTTAAAGTAGAAATATCAATCGTTATTCATTTTCAAATTAAATAAAATTAGGAAAATGACATTTACGTTTACCTTAGTATACAGAAGATTCTTAAACAAAAAATGAAACAGGTCACTATACAAGATGCCAAAACAGACAATGTAAGCCATAATGAAGAATTCGTCGGACTTTCGACTTCCTTCGGGCTAGAGGTCGTTTGACTTTCGTCTTTCGCCGTCTTATCTATCAGATATTAAGATCATATGCATGTAACTTTAAATTTTTTTTGTTAAACATCGGTTATCTTTTTTAAACTCTTCAAAAAAATAACAAAATAAGATCTTTCATCCTGTATTTGGTATGTAACAACAATATTTGATATACGGGGCGCGAAAGATCTAATCTTAATTTGATTAATTATAAGAAGTTTCTTTTTGGCGTAATTTGAACATAAAACCCACACACACGTGCCCAAGATATGAAGTTTTAAAAAATGACCTTTTATTAAACTTTCTCTAATTTAGGCATATTTAAAAACACATTTTAAAATTACCCTCTTTATTTTGATTCTATCTCAATTTTTTTTAAATCGATTCTTCTTTATAATTTCACGTTGGAAAGGAAAATAAATAATATTCTACTTATAATCTTGACATATCATCAACAGATTCATATTTCCTGTCATAAGTTATTAATTATTTTTTCTACCGTTTCATTTGAAAAAAAATACCAATGAATATCTTTTAAAAATCATTTCAGAAGTTTTCTCCATGTTGTGCCGTTCTGCTAGGAAAATTAAAGCATCTTTTTGACGCTACTATTTGATAAACCGGAAAAAGGAAATTTCTTACTGTCTTGCATTCCGGGCGATGTTGATGTCCAATAAATTTTTACTTTTTAAAACCGACTTATAGGGCAGCTGCAGATAATTGGGGTTATTACAATACACAAAAACACTACAGAAGAGAAAAATCTACATAAATACCGGTTTCGTCAATTTCGTGTATTATTTACCAACCATCATTCCTATGAATTCCAACAATTAAATACATTTATTTATGGACAGGGAATCTATTTTCCAATCGAGCATTCATAATTTCTCCATTTCTAATTGTATCCTTTAGAAACACGCCGTTGTTTGCATAGGAATGACGAATGTAAAGCGTATCATATTTATTCAATTTATCTATATTATGCCTATTCGTTAACGCAAACATACCTTGCACTGTTCATTGTCTGACAAAATGGGCAGTTTTGGGCTTAATTAAATTGAAGTATTAAACAATTATTTATCGTTTGGTTGCCTTAGATTTTAATTAGATTAGGAAGATGGTACAGTTTTTGAAAACATATGCACTAAATTTAAAAATCTATTTTACTCTCATGAAAATACACATAATTATAATCATCTTGAACACTTGCGTGCACCAAGTTGTACACATATATTCTGTTTTCAAAAGAGGATAATGACTTTAGGATAATATCATATTTTTAAAATGTAAACCGAGGTGATTGAAGAGGAGAATGTGTTTGTTTGCAAAAGTAGTCTACAATAAAATTTATATATTTCATGTGATGTCACACAAATTAATTATGTGATTTTCATTGTGAACGATAGCTGTGGGCATATTTTTCTATTAAAAACTACTGAAGAATTGGTGTCTTTTGCTAAGTTTTATAAAACATGTGGGAAAATGCTCTATTATTGAGGTCACCATGACCCTCTCGATAGTGTCATCGGGTAACTATTTATATATTTTTAAAATATTCTTGTTTAAAATAATGTTACATTTTAATTTTTTGTGATATGTGAAAAAATACCTTTACACAGGGCAAAATATGAATAAAACTGTACGCAGCTCTTTATGTTTGCTATTCTGTAGCTGTGTTGTATATATGCTTACTTGTATTTGAGCATCCAGTGACATTATCACATGGTTCACACTCACATTTCTTTGAGCATAATCTGCCGTAGAAGTTAGGCGGGCAGTAGTCTTTACAATTTACGCCATGAGTTCCTGGCCAACATTCTTGACAATGATAGACGCAAAACATATATATTTGTTTTTTAGAGTCTCAATAAGAAATAAATGTATCTGATAACAAATGTAAAAAAAGAATTACCTAAACAGGAGTTTCCAACGACACGATAGTTTGGACAGCATTCCAAGGGGCTTATAATGAAATATTGACGTTACAGTTGCCTTCTCTGTGTTGTCAAAGTATAACACAATGTAAAATCTTTCCAATTATAATCACAGTCAACTCACCTGCCTGCATTTGAACATACTCCAGACATGGATGTGGATGTATGAATTATATACACACACGTGATGTAAGAATAATATACCCACATGTGATAATTGAAAATGTGAAGAAAACAGACTTGTTTCATGCCGGAAAACATACTCGTTTGTGCCGAATGTTTCTGTTTATTCATATCTATATGAAGACGGAAATATTTCAAACCTATTGACAAATTCAATTAGTTGGCAACAAATGATTTTATATACTTGATTATGCAAACATTAACCCTGTTAGCATAAGTGTTATTTTATCTATAATGCATTTAATTTTTTTAGTATCCGTATTATGCTACAATGTACATGTAACTGAATTATATTATATGAAAATCGTTAAAAAATAATCGTTAAAAACGCCATTATATTCAAAACGTACATTAACCTCAATATACCGATGAAGATGAAGGGAGCTATAAAACCGTCTGACGATGTTTGAATCGTAAGCAACTGAAAACGCGTTGGAACTTACTTTCTTAAAAACGATTATCAAGATAATTGAAAACCAAGCAAATAACTTCAAATGAAATAAAATGTTAATGATTTGAATGAACTTTCAATTGCATGTCAATTGATGAAAGAGTACATTAGGCGATACTAAACTTAGTATAATGAGTTGAATTTTTTTAAACTCAGGTCTGCATTGTAATTTTTTTTTATATCAACCAATGTTTTATCTTGCTTAAGAAGATATAACAGGATTTATTTTACTTCAGACTAAATGGATGATGTACACTGTTCATTCTATGGATTCTGAAAATCACACCCTATCGGATAAATAGTGAAAACACATCTTTCATCCTGGTAGCTTTTAGAGACAAAATGTACCAACGAAATCTCAATAGCATAAACACATTGTTCACCTTTATTCCAGAAGGTAAATGCGGTAACAATCCATCCATGGATAGTATACATATTTTATATATCCTGAATGATTTATACAAAATATTGTTTCCAAAAATTAATTTAAAATTCATATCGTTCGCCACACTTTTTTTTGTTTAAAGAATTATTGTACCGCTTTGCTTTTTCTATATAAAATTACGTCCCCTTTTCTAGCTACTTTATCAAGACAACGTTTACGTACATTGAGAAATATTTTGCGTGCTGTTTTCTTATTGTGGAAAACCAGCGAAACTGTCAACCGACAGCATTCGATTTCTCTCGCACTTCCTATCAGAAATATTTTTCAAAGCCCGATAACTCGAACATGCAAGTGTATTAGCAAGAAACTCTGCATCATCGCCAAATAGTTCTCTTCGGTATTATGAAATACTTATTTACTGACTTTTGAACATTAGCAAGGTATCAGTAAATGTAGTTATACATGTATCTATTCGATATTCATAGTCCGTTTTTACTTTTAAAGTAAAATTGTTGTTAACTAAATACAATTATGTCATTTTTGTTTAGCGAGTAAAATGCGATAAAACCTAGTATGAGTGATATGATTTAAGCATAGAAATAGAAGATCTTAAAAGAAAACATATATCAAAAAAGATTTAATAAATAGAAATAAAAATATTATATACCCAACCAATAATATTCTTTTCCTACAAAACATCGATAAAACCATCATAAAACTTTCAGAATGAACTCACAAACAAATCTTTATAAAACACAAAAGCTAAACACCAACTGGCGTTTTTGGTCATGGCTTATTTATTGAACCTGCCACCCAATTGGTAAGCAGGTGTATGGCTGTACAATCAATCAATCAATCAATCAATCAATCAATCAATCAATCAATCAATCATCACATCAACAATCAATTGTTCAATCAATGAGTATCCATAAGTGATCAATCAATCAATCAAATTGTTTGATCAATCAATATAAATCAATGGCATTAGCAACAGGATTATTAAACCAATCAATCCATTATTAATCAATCTACTAATCAATATAATCATCATTGTCAAATGATGAAGTAAGCCATTTTAATAATCAATGAATCAAATAGTGTATACATAGCGCATATTCCACCACTAACCTTGACATCTTATCAACAGATTCATATTATCTGATATAAGTTTTAAATTATTTTCCCTACCGTTTCATTTGAAGAATGCGCCAATGATTATCTAGTCAAAATTATTTCAGAAGTGTTCTCCATGTTGTGTCGTTTTGCCACGAAAATTAAAATATCTTTCTGACGCTATTTTTTGATAAACCGAGATAAGTAAATTTCTTACTGTCTAAATAGACTATCTTATCATGCCTTTTCGTTAACGCAAACGTACCTTACACTGTTCATTATCTGACAAAATGGACAGTGTTGGGCTTAATTAAATTAAAGTATCAAACAATATTCATTTGGTGGCCTCAGATTTTAAAAAGATAAGGAAGAAGGTACAATTTCTGTCAACATTAACACTAAATTTAAAAATCTATTCTAATCTCATGAAAATACACATTATACCATTTTGAAACATTGTGTGAACCAAGTTGTGCGCTTTTATTGTATTTTCAAAAGAGTATAAATATGTCATATTTCTAAAATGTTGTTCAAGATGATAAAAAATGGTATATTTTCTCATATTAGTTTAGGAAGAAAATGCGATCTCATCCGTCGCCCAAAATAAAATTGATATATTCCATGTTACACACGTATCACAAGATAAAGTTATAATGTGAACTTCATTGTGAATGATAGCTGCGTACACATTTTCCCATTAAAAACTATTGAAGAATTGGTGTTCTGCTAAGTTTTAAGAAACATATGGGGAAATGCACTTTTTTATGACGTCAAAATTACCCTTTTGAAAGTTTCATCTGGTGGCTATTTATAGATTTTCAGTTTTCATGTATTCAAATGTTTTACGATATCTTTAAAATTACTTTCAAAAAGGGCAAAATATGACTGATACTGAACGTAGTTCTTTATGTTTGCAATTCTGTAGCTGTGTTATATATATACATACTTGTATTTGAGCATCCTGTCACTTTATCACATGGTTCACAATCACATTTCATTGAGCATGATTTGCCGTAGAAATTAGGTGGGCAGTAGTCCTTATAATCTACCCCTTGAGTTCCCGGCCAACATTCTTGACAATGATAGATGCAAAACATTTTTCATTTTTTTTTTAGAGTCTCAAAAAGAAATACATGTATTTGATAACAAATGTACAAAAACGAATAACCTAAACAGGAGTTTCCAACGATACGATAGTTTGGACAGCATTCCAAGGGGCTTGTAATGAAATATTGACGTTAAAGCTGCCTTATTTGTGTTGTGAAAGTATGAACAATGTAAAATCTTTCCAATTACAATCATAATCAACTCACCTGCCTGCATTTGAACATACTCCAATCATCGATTTGGATGTATGAATTATATACACACATGTGATGTAAGAATAATATATCCACATGTGATAATTGAAAATGTGAAGAAAACAGACATGTTTCATGCCTGAAAACACTCATTTATGCCGAATGTTTCTGTTTATTCACATTAATATAAAGACAGAAATATTTCAAACCTATTGACAAATTCAATTAATTGGCAACACATGATTATATAAACTTGAGTTATACAAACATTAACCCTGTTAGCATAAGTGTTTATTTATCTATTATGCATTTAAAGGTATATGTGGCGTATTTGGAGTAATATCTTTCACATAAGTTTGAGTAAAAGTATACATCATGTTTCTTATAATTAGACGTTTCGCAAACTCTAGGCCCGTAAAACATGTTCTTTCTTTAGTTATTTTTCTCTAAACTTTGCTACACGACTTGTGAATATTAATGTGATCTGTCATTTGTAATGCCACTGCGCCTGAGTGCGGGAAAACCTAGTATGGAAAACACGATGGAAGAACAGTTTGTTTACAAATTAGAACTACATTTTTGTATTTTTTGTGTTAAATTAGATAATTCTTATATCAGATGATACCCGAAGTATTATTAGTCCGTTATTCATTAATGTAGAACGATATAAATTGCTTATTACATGTAGGTGTAAAAAAGATAAAACACGATTTTAGCATCAACGACACGGTCAAATGAGTGAATACCCCCTTTCCCTATGGATGTATGTACTGAGAGTGTTTATTTATTCTTTATTAAAAAATTCCTCTAAACGAAAATCCACTTTTGGTTTATAAATCATAAAGTAAAGACATGGAACACATGGAGCACATACGAACCTGACTAGCAAAACCCCCACAACTTCATTATAAATACTTAAGTTTAATTCGGCTCTAATTCCTATTTCATCAATCTACATGGTCTCCGATGACAATCTTTCCTTTGTTTTTATCCTTGTCAGTCTCTCTCTCTTTTTGCCAAATCTGTCAAACTTAACGGTTTACCTATCTTTCTCGTCGTCGCCATTGTTGTTGTGATAGACAGAGCGTGGTATCACGTGACCGTTTTAAAGCAGGGTTAATTCAAATGCTTAATAAATAGTGGACTCCATAATAAATAAATTAAAAAAATTATTTATTAATTTCTATATCTTTTTAACCCGATTGATATAAACTGCGTAATTTAATGTGAAGATCTATCTTAATATAACATATTTAAATGAATAAATAAATAAAATATGTCTTAGCATGAAAAAATACCCCACATATACATTTATTTTTTTAAGTATCCGTTTTATGCCAAAATGTAACTACACTAAGGTCTTAAAAGAAATATTGTTTATATATTGTGTTTATATCATTTAATATTAAAAAAAAAACGTGTAAAAAAGTATACAAACATCGTTATGCACAAGTCAATCACACATTTTCTTTAAAAACATCATTATATTCATACTATACATTTACATCAATATACCGATGATGATGAAGGGAGCTATAAAACCGTCTGACAAGGTTTGAATCGTAAGCGACTGAAAACGCGTTAGAACATACTTTCTTCAAAACGATTATCAAAATAACAAAAAATCAAAAAAATAATTTCAAATGAAATAAAATCTTCATTATTTGAATGAACATCATTTTGCATGTCAACTAATGAAAGAGGCCATGCTAAACCTAGTATATTGAGTTGAATTGGTTTTCAAACGCAGATTTTTAATCTTTTTATATCAACCAATATAAATTTGATCTTGCTTAAGAAAAGATAACAGGATTTATTTTACTTCAAACAAAATGCATTATGTACACTGTTCATTCTGTGGATTCCGAAAATCACACCCAATCATATAAATAGAGAAAATCTTTCATTCTGGAAGTTTTTAGAGAAAAAATGTACCAACAAAATTTCAACACCATTGACACATTGTTCACTTTTATTTCAGAAAAGTATAACCAGGGTATGCAGTATGCGAGAAAAAATGTACCAACAAAATTTCAACACCATTGACACAGTGTTCACTTTTATTTCAGAAAAGTATAAACAGGGTATGCGGTAACAATCCATTCCTGGATAGTATACATCTTTTATTTATTCCTAATGATTTATACAAAGTATTGTTTCCAAAACATATCAGAACTATTTTAGAGTCGTCTTATTCAAAGCCCGACAACTCGATAACTTGCAAGGGAACAAGCAAGAATCTCTGCGACAGCGACAAATAGTTTTCTTCGGTGTTATGAAATACCTATTATCTGACGATTTGGGCACTAGCCAGATGTCGTTATAGTCAGTAAATATGGTTATATCTACTCAATATTCATAGTCTGTTTTCGCTTTTGAAGCAAAATAGTTGTTAACAAAATACAATTCTGTCACCATTCAGTCTAGTGAATAAAAGTTAATTTACATTTGTAATTCATTTTCAAAGTATTATTTCCTAGCTCTGGGTTTCAAAGATGTTACGTCTACAAATTAACGATACATGTATGTAAGAGTAAAATCTTGAGGCTAATTAATTAATGTACCGGTGATCATAAATAGGGGTTGATTATTTAAATAAATGTATAAGGGTAAATATGTCAAATATACCCGGCCTGGCAAATCATACAATTGTATGTACAAGTCATTTGCAATTGCCACATGCAGTAAATACGTCACCGGTAATTGGTAATTTTGTTTGTTATAGAATTGATAGTTTAAAAATCATGTACATGTACATACAATTACATGTAAATATTTAAACATATTGGAACGGCGCCGCGATCATGAAAACCGGGAAATTGCGGGAAATTGAACAAATACCCTAATAGTATCAATGCATTTATTAAAAGAAATGATTTCATTTTCTTTCTTACATTTTTAAAGCTATAAAGGAGATGAACGTATATCTACTCGGTTTAAATTTATTAACTAAGAAAGCCTACTATTGTGAACCTAACGGTTTCCATTTAGGTATACTATATTTTTGTTCACTGAAGACCAAGTTCCGTATCTCATTCTAAATACATGCATGCATGTAATTTATAAATTAGATATAATTGATTGTTACAAACTGAATGGTTTGTCAAAATCTTTTCAAGTAAACACATTCAATACAGTGATTCAATATCCACTGATATATAGGATATAAAAACACTCAAATGTATGTAAGTTGCCGTGGCGCAGAGGATGTGTGCTGATGCTAGTAAACTTAGGGTCCCGGGTTCAATTCTCGCCGTGGCCAGTTTTTTTTTGTGTTTTTTTTTTTTTCATTTTTCTTTCTAGAACAAAAACCGTTTTAATACCTTTTCTTTCATAAAGTTAATACATTTTGTTGGAAATTAAGCACAATATTGAATTAATTTTTTTTAATGGCTTAAAGGTGGCTTAAAGGTAGCTTAAAGGTGGCTTAAAGAAGTTTGGACATTAAGCACCTATAAGTTGTCCTTAAAGGTGGCTTAAAGGTGGCTTAAAGATAGTCTTTAAGCTGCCTTTAAGCCATCTTTACACTTTCTTTAAGCCACCTTTAAGCAATACTTATAGCTTAAAGGTAGCTTAAAGGTGGCTTAAAGATCTTTAAGCTACCTTTAAACACCTTTAAGCTATTTTTAAGGAGGACTTAAAGATGGTCATTCATCCTGTGACAATGATAATCTTTTCCTTCAAACATTGATAAATACAACGTAAGACGTTCAGAAGCACCTGACAAATAAATCTATATTTGTAGCTGTATGGTACAAATACTCACTATTCGACGTATTCGACGTATTCAAACATGCTCGAACCATATCCGTGGATGTAGGAAAGATAATTATAGATGCGGCGAGGAAAAATTTGAGTAACACAAATATGTGTTGATGAAAAAATAACAATAACAAACCGTCAACCTTATTAAAAATCCAACGAAATAAAAAATCAAAGCAGAGCAACACGGACCTCGAAAAAGATAGAGGTAGGATCAGGCGCCTAGGCGGAGTGTGCATCCTCTTCTGACTGGTCACACCCGCCGTTTGCTCTTATTCGTAATCGGGAAAAAACGTAAAAGGCCGTACACGATTAGGTGATAAATTATGGTCTAACAATGAGTATGCCTCGCCTTAGAAACTGTTGATACTAAGAGCAAGCTCTTGCGTATCGAATTAACTGAAATACAAAGACACCATATGCAGGTGATGAATGTATACTGCTACATAAGTAAGGAAAGTTGACAATAGAAAAATTGAAGACATCGCGTTTATCATAAAGTTTTATGGTAAGGTTACCATCAATGTCCATTTCCAGTAAAATATCCAAATATGAAACAGATGACGCAAACTCTGTGATATCGTTCATTTCAAGTTCACTGGGATATATCGAGTCGAAATAAGTATGGAAATAACAATTGTTATTTGATAATGCGTCGTCGATATACCTGAATGTTGAGTTGAAGGCCACAGCGAGTGATTTATCTTTTTCACCTTTAAGTTTTTGAATAAATTCTGCTTCATAAGAATACAAAAATAGGTCTGCTAACAATCGGGCACAATTGGTACCCATGGGAATTTCAACAGATCGTTGGAAGACTTGATTTCCAAAAACTACATATATGTTGTCTGTCAGAAACTCAATCATCTCTTTAATGTCAACTTCAGAGCACTTGTGTGTGCAATCAGAATGGTTTTTAGATATGTAATATTTTTTTAGCTTTCCAACGACAAGGTAAGCATTTTTACGACTTTCATTTTTATTGAAGAAACAACTGTCGTTTATATAAAAAAAAAGCCTAGATTTTAATTTGTCATTGGGAATGGTTGCATAAAACGTTAAATACCGTACGTATAATTGATTTTGGTAAGATTTTGTGACATCAAAGTTTCTAATAGTTCTTGAGAGTTTTTTAGTATTCAAAATTAATTCACACCACTTCTGGAGTATATTGTAATACAGTAACCTTAAAGATTCTCCTTCACTACTCTAAGAATTTTAGTAAGGAGTAAAGAGAAAGGTTTGGTAGAACATTTACTGGAAACTGCTATATATCTCTGTTTGTAAGGACGTTTGTCAAGCTTTGGAATCCAGTACAAATAATGTAGATCAAAATCATTTTGTCTATTGGGGAAATTAAAGATATCCATAACCGATTTATGATTTTGAAGTGTTTCCTGCTTGGAAAGACTGCTATGGGTGTAAGTAGGATTACCATGTGTAGAACCGGAACATAGTTCTTTGAAAATGCAATTAATATAATGTGCTTTAAAAATAAAGACAATGTTGTTACTTGCCTTATCGACAGGGACCAGTACATACTGATCGTGCAATCTATCAAGTTCTTTTCTCACTTCTGCTTTATTGAAAACAAAAGGATAGATGATTTTTATTTGACCTTTCAGTCGTTTAATACGAGATTTTAATATACATCTGATGCTTTAACCTACTCTGAGAAGGTATCAAGGTCTTCTTTTTTAGATTTTGCCCATCGCTTGGCGTAATCTTCAACAGAATTCATGATATGTATAAAATTACGACGCCGTGTTAAGGATCTAGGTTCCCTAAATTTTGGTCCTTTCATAATGAGCGATCTTAGGTCTTCGCTGTTAACTAAATCAACATCTCTCACGACCAATTCAGTTTATCAATAAGATCAAAAGCAAGTGTTGTATATAAGTATGTATACACATTTGGTTAATCAAAACACTAAAAAACTTGTGTACGTATTGACCAATTAATTTTATTCATATATAATTATTTTTAGGATTAGCTGTCCTCAAGTTTAAAATATTCATTGGTATGAGATGAATCAGTTTTATTTATTCGTTACATGGATATGCCACTTTAAGGATAAAGTAATAAAACCAATATACGCATCTCATGGAGTGGCGTTTAACAGCACTTCTCTGTGTTAACTTGATTTGTCCATTTATATTGTACTCTATTGAATCTGACACTTTGCATACATCTCGTCCTGTTGAACGTTATCTGTGCATACGTATTAAATTTATATTAGCGGTTGATTTCTTTTACTTAGTTCATTTCAATTGTTGTTATTTTAGGAAATCGCAAGTGATTGGGAACTCTATTAAAATTTATATAGCATTTTGTATTATTGTGTATACATATACATATATATATATATATATATATATATATATATATATATATATATATATATATATATATATATATATATATATATATATATATATATATATATATATATACGTAGGTATAACTAATATATTTGAAAAGAAAATGTTATAAAAAATACCCATATAGTCAGCATTTGAGAACATGTCTTTTGTTTTCATAAACACTAATTAAATACTCATCTCCTGAAAAACAAAAACCATAAGATTTCTACAGAAGAAATCGAAAATCCAAAAGTTTTCAAAACAAAAAATTATACCATACTAAGAGTGTATTTCTACGAGATGTATACATTAATATTTGATATTTGAAAATGGTAATAATAATATGTTATACATTGGTACGTGATACCTTTAATATATGAAAAAAGGGATGAAATGATTTCATTCTTATAATATAAATTCAGTATATATTCTCGTTGATTTGAGAAACTTGGTAACATAAATAAAAATTAACCTTTTTACATACATTGATTACATTTCAGGAACATATATTTCCATCAAGTATTCAATATTACAACTACAGAAAATCAGATGACACACCTAAAAGGAACCCGGTGTTTTCTATCAGAATCATTTTCAATTCATCATTATAACATATGAAAATTGAAAGAATCTTTCTTATCGGTGTAATATCATTTTAAAAAAATGAATATACAACAAGAAAAAGCACAAGGTGTGTATATAACAGAAGAAAGAGAGGAAATCAGTCAATAGTTGGCCTGTACTGATCTCTAAATTGGACATTTTGATTTTCAAATCTGCTATAATAAGTGGATTCGCTGAAAAATCACATCACTGAGTCATACATGTATGTAAAGGATATACATGTATCATAACAACTGTCTTTGTAAGCTATGCTTACGGTTTTCACCGTCTCTGGAATATCATTTTATGAAAACACCCGGCGCTCGCAATAATTTTTTCTGTGGTTTCCTTTCCTCACAATTAGTTATATGTTTTTTAATACATGGTCCACTGTACTAACAATGTTTGAAATTGTAAAAGCGGCCCTGCAGCACGGGTATAACGTTACCAGTAGCTGTCAAATACGTTTCTACTTACCAAAGGGTTTTAAACTGAAACTTAATTAACAGCTGCAGGTTATTGATAGAAACACAATTACTCCGAATCGCAACAGAAGTGATCTCCAATTTCGCTGACTATTTTCAATATATCATCATTATGAATTGAAGTAATCAGATACATTTGTACAAAACAAATAATAAATTCCAGTCATGCATTCTCTATTTCAACTGCATCCTACCCGCCACCAACTACCGTTTTTTTTACATGAATAGCAAAAATATGTAGTGACCATTTTTGCGTACGCTTGTTTAATGTCACAGTGTACATTTATTGTAATGTTAAATTAAAACGTTTTTGTTGAACTAACAATGCATATTAACGCAAAGGCGCAATGAACCATCCAAAATCTGACAGATTTGCAGTTCTCGATTTTGAATTATTAAATATAATTGGTTTTTTTGGCGTAGGTGTATTGTAGAAACACTTACCAGTTGTAATTGAGCATCCTATGACTCTATTACATGGTTCACAGCCGCATTTCTCTTAGCATAATCTGCCGTAAAAATTAGGAAGACAGATGTCCATACAATATATCCAATGAGTTCCCGGCCTACATTCTTGCCAATTATTAATGCAAACCATCTAATATTTCGTTTTTCATTTAAATTAAAAAAAAGTGATAACAAAAATAACAAAAAACAGATTATCTACACAAGAGTTCTAAAAACACTGTCTAAAAACATGACGTTAATGTTGTTACTTTTGTTATGAAATACACAATCTATGAAAAATGTATTAATTAGCAGTTACATACAGTTTACATACCCATGTGACACATTAGAACATACTCCAATCAGCTCTGTGTATGCATGAACTGTATTTACAAATGTAATGAAGTAATATTTGAATATCACAGACATCTTGTATAGAACAAAAAATGTATTTATTTATGCCGAATGTTCAGTTTATTCACGTAAATATTAAGACGGAAACACTCTATAATTGTTGACAAAGTCAATTATAGGGCAAATTATTATTATAATGATATATACTTGAGCTTTTTAACTTGAATCTAGTTTGCATATGTGTTTTTCATGTATGATATGATTTTTAACAAAAAAATTTAAAAATAATCCGTCATAATGCATTAATGTAGCTACAATTAGGATTTAAGAGAATTAAATGTTTATAAATACAATAAAACATTTTTTGAAAACCCGATTTCCAATGCATTTTACTTAGAGATAATTGGTATAAAATCATCATGATGCAGCGATCCATCCAAGATAATACCAGACTTACCGGGTCCATAAGGGTAAAAAAAACATATGTATAAAAGGAGCCTTTGATATTCTCACTTCCGTTTTTAGGCGGAGAAACGACGCTGATCACATGGCTTTTGTTGATCACATGACAGTTTTTATTGAATATATAGTAGTAAGTAATAAACATTGTGGACGTCAAGTTGTTTGAATCGTTTGTATAATCTATTGATATGTTAAAGAAGACCTCTCCATTTTGATTTATGCCCAAAGAAAGGCAAAAAGTCTTAATGGTTGCTATTCGGATACATGCTCATAGAGATCCAAAAGGTGTGTGTCGATTGATTACTTTAGAGCGATTGGACGCATTGTCAAAAAGTCCTTTAAGAATGTGAACTAAAACTGTTTATAATGTAGTTGTGCTGTTTATAGTTTCTTTAGTAGTTTGAATAGTAGCTCTAGATTTTGTTTTCTTTGTTTTCCCCACGTAATGTATTTCTTTTGTCATGAAGAAGGGACTGGTCGTCCCGAAAATTTGACAATATCTATTGTTCGTGTCGTTAGTCATTTTTAGTGCTTTATATATTCAGTTTACTGGCTTAGTATCTATATATTAGATCCGACACTTTGAAGATGCTTAGTGTTGTTGATTCTATTCAGTGCTTTATTGCGTGGACCCTGAGGTCCACGCAGAAAATATATAAGCGAGGTTAAACCGGATGCTATGGGGAAAATTCAGCCTGCGCATGAGCTAGCCTGGTTCCTGTGCGTAGTGGGTAGCTCAGGGAGCCAGGCTAGCACACGTTTATCTGAATCGGGATCGGGATTCCGTGCCATATGCACACATAAGTTCAAAGGCGTTGTAATTGTAAAGTTGTCGGTAAACAGTACAGAAACAAAGTATTCCTTTTAAAGAAAGATTGGCATATGATATGAACTATCAATATTATGAGTTAAGTTAATGTTATGCCGAAACTACAACATGCATCAAATAGCATAATTTGCAATGTTTTGTTGTTTTCCGAATACACATGTAACTTAACTTTACTTTTATAGTAGGCGAGGCTAGAGAACTTCCCGATTAATTTTTTTTAAGCATTTAAGTATGATTGAATAATTATGTCACTGTATAAAAGTTTAAATCTCAAGAAAAATGCATCAAAATATGAAATTTTTAATTTACACAAAGCTGACACTGCATAGTTAACAAAGTAGTGCTATTCGTAATGTGTGCGCAAATAGTAGAATTCACCGAATGCCTGATACTATACATGCAATCTTCATTCATAGATAGATCATAATTATTTTAGAAGTATGAACCCTTAAAATTCTGAGATAAAAAGTCAGGGCTATACATACATGTACATGTATACGTAATACAACGTACAAATTTAGTGGTAAAAAGCAGAGGGCTAGAGTCGGTGGAATCTCTGATAATCTTAAGGCTTTCACGTTTTTGTTGGAAACACATGCAAATGGTCCACGTATTGTAGTCCTTTTTTAAAGGACAGCAACTTGTTTATATATATATATATATATAATAAAAAAAAAAAATAAAAAATAAAATGCACAGTTCCAAAATTTCCATTTACTAGCGCTTCCTGGATTTTACATTGATAGTCTGAAAACTAAAAAACAGAAAACCTGTTAAACATAATTTAAGCGTCAAACAGAAGAAAGCTCTGCAAAACTTACAAAATGAAGATGAAATCATTCTCAAGGAGGCTGATAAAAGATGAGCAATTGTGTGTATGGACAAAACTTTTTATAAAACCCTTGTTCTTAAAGATCTAAGTGACGATAACTTTTATGTAAAATTACCAGAAAATCCCGACAAGAATATCATGAGAGATTTGAAACGCCTATTTAAAAAATATGAACATTTATTGAAAGATACGGAACTGGATTATCTTACAAATCTTACAAAATGAAAACTAGCAAAATTTATGACACTCTTAAAATACATAAATCTAATAATATTAAAACCGCTATTAAAGATCAGTATCAAGCATCTATTACTACTACTGAACCCTTGGATCTGAAACTTCGACCAATTGTTGCGGGCCCAGCATGCCCAATACATAGACTGAGCAACTTTAATTTGTAGACATTTTACTAAAGATTAAATGTGAAAAAGTCCCTACAATGTAGTTACATTCGGGTAACCTGGATTTCCTCAACAAAATTCCTAAAGCAACAGACACAAAATCTATTCTAGTAGCATTTGATGTTTCTAGTTTATATACATATATTACACATGATTTTGGATTGCAAGCTATAAAGTTTTGGATAGAAAAACACCGAGAGCTTATTCCGAGAGACTTTTCACCAGACTTAATTTTAGATTCAATAAAGTTTTTTTGGAAAACAACACATTTCATTTTGATGGAGATTTTTACAAACAAATCAAGGGAACTGCATTGGGACAAAAATGGCGCCTACCTACAGTATTTTAGTAATGGGATATTTTGAAATATATACTGTATTCTATTGTGTCTGACACTGCATGCATCTAGTTGTGTTAAACATATCTGCATTGTTGAAATACTCAGTAATGTAACCATGTATTAGATTTATATTCAAGGTTTTTTCCATTTAATTCTTTTTTATTGTACCACACCACGTTTAATTGTGAAATTAATTTACATAGATATATGCAAATGATTATTGCAGCTTTTGTTTGTATAAGTAGACCTAGTATTTTGTAAAAAAAAAATATATATATCTTGTAAAAACGATAATCATCATTTTGTTATAGATATTGTAATTACAAAATGTGAATGTTGTATTTTTGGATTTGATAGCTTATCTATTATTGTTTGTCTTTACTAAAACATATCCAATGATATCATTTCTCATATTAAAAAAACCGAACGAATTATAATTAATGGATGTGTTGAAGGGTTTAATGTAATGTTTAATATATGAGGGATAAATTTTGTCCTATCGTAATACCTGGTATAAGTTTAAAACACCGTTGTATCATAAACTTATTCTGTATTACCTTTATTTTAAGATGACGTGCCACTTAAGTTAGGAGAAATTCGAGCACGAAGAAAAGGCGCTATGGCAAAAGGAATAACTCTTCAGCAGATGCTTCACGAAAAAGAATTAGATAAACCAAACTATGGTCGCGAACGACGCAGAAACGTAGAAATGATTCAGACACCTGATATGTCTAGTCTTCTGCCGATCCCAACCATAAATGTAGGGTCCGGAGAAGAATCAGAAACTGCTGAGGCAGACGATGCGACACAGGAAAATATGGAGAATATTCGTGCACTTTTTCTCTTGAATTTTCCTGTCAATGATGACGAGCAAATGTCAGCAACGGAAACATGTGACCAGAGTGAAAGCAACGAAGTTGTTGATTGAAATCGACAGCGGACAATATGATAACTACAATCACTTAAAGTACTTTCATCAAAGTATGACATTCAAAGAGTTTTGAGAGCCTTGTTATGTCAATTTATTGTAATAAGTATGGATAAGTGAGGAAGATTTCACTTTGTAGAATTTATGATTTGTTTTGATATGAAATTAAAGAGAGTCATTGCTTTCTATGGTTTTGCACAGAATTTTACAATTAAAAAAAAATATGGTGCATGTAAGTTTTAACAACGCAATAATGTATATGTTTTGTTTCCATTAATTCATGTTTGGAAATGTAATATGTTATTTGCTAGATTTTAGTATCATATGTTACAAAGGAATTGTTTAGGTTGCACCAGCTGTTAAAATTTCGCTATCAGACTTCATTTTTCTATCATCATATAGCTTTTTTTATTTATTCATTGATTCTTTAAATGTTGTAAGGATGGTGATGGCTCTTTCTTAGTAGCTCAAAACTATATAAGTACATATGTTGTTTTATTGTGTCAGTTATGTATATATATTTACATTGATAAAATTTGAAAATAAAAACGTTCCATAGATCAAAATAAACATTTTCTTTTATGATAAACTATTTTAATGATATCAACAAAAGCACAAACAAATCTTAGTTTGTGAAACATAACAAATGTCTTTCAATACAGTAAACGATGTCTTTACAAAGTATAAACAATTGCTGTCATGTTTTGGAAAATGGTGATATTTAGATGAAGTACAGTATTGAGAGATGCATTTTTTTTGTCGATGAAAAAATAGGTACTATTATACAAAGGACTATGTCCGGTATGGTCAAATATCTGCCCCTGATTTCAACCAATTTTTTAAATAGTATCGTATAAAAATCAAATCTTTACAAATCATTGTATAGAGGATGCCTATAACTTGAATCTTAATTTTAGTCATCATTGCTTGTTTGCTGTTTATCTATGACGTCATCTAAATGACCTAAATCCCGCAAATTTGCAAACAAATGAAAATATTCATATTTTTGCTCTATATTTTGCATTCGGAAGTATAGTGCGCAGGTCTGCTCAAGTGCGATTTTAACATATATTTTTCTTCAGATAGTTATACACATTATGCCTAAAAATGGTACTTGAGCAAGTCTGCGCTCGATGTTTCCCAGTCGAAAAACCATCGTAAAACACCCATATTTTGCTACAAAACAACAATTTATCAAAATAATGCAATCTTCATGACGTCATTTCTACATTATGACGTCACTGTGGTGATAACCTTTAACACCTTTTTTTCCAATATGATTTTAACTATCTTTCACTTTATTTTTAAAGCTCTTTTTAAAACACTGATTTTTTTTTGGGGGGGGGGGAGGGACAAAAAATGAATAAAACCGCACATAGTCCATTACATTAACTAAACATGTTTTTCACATATTTGATCTTTGAGAAAAATATAAATGAATCACGAGTCAATCTAACATTTTTTTCACACATTCATTAACTTAATGCGCATACGTGTACAAGTCTGATATAATGCCTATGAATAGCATCATAGGACATGCTTAAAAACATGTGATGTTCTCATAAACAGTAAATAATTATTAATTGTTATGCACATAACATATGTCATTTCACAGAAAAATTGATATCAATATCAATTCACAATAAGGAAATAACGCGTGAAGTATATATATCAGAACAGTTCTGTTGATTTTGTAAAGCTATACCTAAGCTTTTTCCTATCTCTAGTGCTTCCCTTTTTGAATTCATCCAGTACCCGCAATAATTCCTTCTGATGTTTCCTTTTCTCTCGATGGATTGAAGGTTTTGATTCATGCTTCTCTGTTTTAACAATGTTTGAAACTGAGGACGCCACCTGCGATGTATCTTCTTTTACGTTTGTCATGTTTTGTATTTCCAAAGGAGTTGAACTGTTATTCGGGATTTGCATATGATCATTTTTATCCGACACAATGTTTGAAACTGAGGACGCCTCGTGTATGTTTGTATGTTTTTGTATTTCTAAAGGAGTTGAACTGTTATTCGGGATTTGCATGTGGTCATTTTTATCCGACACTGTAAGTTTTAGAATGTTGTAAGCTCCATCCATAGAGTCGTCACATCCATAATCATTTCGTGAGGTTGTTTCTGTTATGTTGTTTGAAACTGTAGTGTGACATTTGTCGTAGCTTGTCTCTGTGTCATATGTTTGAGATGAATCAATTGTCCCCTGCGTTTTCGATATACTATATCTACTATTTTCTAAAGGAGCCATTTCATTTTTGGAACCTGTTAAACACAGAATAGCTGATAATTATTTCAACATTCTTAAATACAATAATTCTTTTGAGGTGATTATTAGAAATGTTTTGCTACCAGATTCATCCAAATCAGAAGGTATTTTAGTCAGCATCCGTTGTCTGCAAACAGAAATTTATGAACCAATTTAATTTTTTTTAAATAGAAATATCAATCATTATTCATTTTCAAAATAAACAAAATTAAGAAAATGACATTTACGTTTACCTTAGTATACAGAAGATTACGGTACAAGATGCCAAAACGGACAATGTAGGCCATAATGCAGAATTCGTCAGACTTTCGTCTTCCTCCGATCTAGTGTTATCTATCAGATTTTAAAATCATATGCATGTAACTTATTTTTTTGTTAAACATTGGTCATCTTTTTTAAACTCTTCTAAAAATAACAAAATAAGATCTTTTAAGCCCCCGCATTTGTTATGTAATAACAACATTTGATATACGGGGCGCGATAGATCTAATCACAATTTGATTAATTCTAAGAAATTTCTTTCTAGCGTTATTTTACAAAAAAACACACACAAGTATCCAAGAAATAAAGTTTTAAAAATTGACCTTTTATTCAACTCTCTGCAATTTAGGCATGTTTAAAGACAAGATTTAAAATTACCCTCTTCATTTTGATTCTATCTCAAATAACAGTGTGTAAGAAAATATGCGGGTTTTTTTTTAAATCGATGCGTCTTTATAATTTCATGTTGGAAAGAAAAAAAATAATATTTTACCAATAACCTTGACATTTTATCAACAGATTCATATTTTCTGATATAAGTTGTATATTATATTCCCTACAGTTTCATTTGAAAAAAATTTGCCAGTTTATATCTTGTAAAACTCATTTCATGGGTTTTCGTCATGTTGTGCCGTACTGCCACGAAAATTAAAGCATCTTATTGACGCTACTATTTTATAAACCGAATTAAGTAAATTTCTAGCTGTCTTGCATACCGGGCAATGCTGATGTCCAATAATTTTTTACTTGTTAAAACTGTACATTAACTGACTTTTTGGACCGCTGCAGATAATTGGGGTTAGTACAATACACAGAAACTCACAGAAGAGAAAAACAACATAAATACCAGTTTCGTCAATTTCGCGGATTATTTACTACCTATCATCCCTATCAATTTCAACAATTAGATACATTTATAGACAAGGAATTTATATTCCAATCGAGCATTTATAATTTCTCCATTAACAATTGTATCTTTTAGAAACATGCATAGGAATGACGAATGTTAAGCGTATTATATTTATTCATTTTATATATATTATGCCTATTCGTTAACGCAAACGACCTTGCACTGTTCAATATCTGACAAACTGGGCAGTTTTTGGCTTAATTAAATTGAATTATTAAACAATTATTTATCATTTGGATGCCCCAGATTTTAATCAAATTAGGAAGATGGTACAGTTTTTGAAAACATATGCACGAAATTTAAAGATCTATTTTACTCTCATGAAAATACACATAATTTTATCAACTTGAACACTTGCGTACACCAAGTTGTACAAATATATTCTGTTTTCAAAAGAGGATAATGACTTTAAGATTATATCATATTTTTAAAATGTAAACCAAGGTGATTGAACAGGAGAATCTATCACCATTACCCTATCACGCAAACGACCTTGCACTGTTCAATATCTGACAAACTGGGCAGTTTTTGGCTTAATTAAATTGAATTATTAAACAATTATTTATCATTTGGATGCCCCAGATTTTAATCAAATTAGGAAGATGGTACAGTTTTTGAAAACATATGCACGAAATTTAAAGATCTATTTTACTCTCATGAAAATACACATAATTTTATCAACTTGAACACTTGCGTACACCAAGTTGTACAAATATATTAAAATTTTCTTTTGAAAAATAAATCAGATTATTATAGCAATGAACAAACCTAACTGTACTATAAATAAATCTGGGAAATTTCATTACCCGTATACATTGTGACGTCATACTTTTTTCTCATTGCGTCACATTCTACAACGGTTGTAAACAGATCAGCTGGGTAGACTGAGTGAAGAAAAAAAAAATTGTTTGAAATGCAGCCCCGTCAGGCTTCCCATTCAAAGGATGTTCGGCAGACCGAAAAAAGGAAATTGGCCGGGAAAGCTCGCCTACCGGGTAGGACTAAGAGGTCGAAACTTCAAAACGTACCGGACCAAACAGACCCGACGAATAGCGGAGTCAGCATCGAGGAAGTAGCTGCATCTGTATCTCAAATGATCCTCCCAGAATTGACACAGACAATCCAGACATTAATATCCCAGAGGGAAGATAATGGCGTGGTTTCAAGAAACCAACAACCGATTGAAAAATCTCCACCAGCAATCAACTTGGAATCCCTGGCAGGCCCGAGTACGGACTCTGAGCAAAAAATTGAAACAATCATCAACCCACATCAGCCAGATTCGTGTGAAGGTACCAGTTTTGATTGCATTAATGTTCGTTCAAACAATGCAGATTTAGATTTAGATGTTAACAATGCTATAATTAGCGTTAATGATGAACTCGGCATGCACGTAGCTCATGCTACAAAACAAAAAATTATGAAGGGGGAATTCGTGGAATTGTACAGTTTATTAGATAGACATCAAGTTAATGACCAGGAAAACAAAATTGTTTTGAATAACGGTCAATTGTCTTTCAAACCAGTGAATCAAAACAAAATTTTTGATATCCAAACATGGCTAGATGCTTTTTTCATTTACATGAGCATATACTTAGTAGCCCATCCCGATCAAGCACAAAAGATGCTTAAATATATGGCAAATGTAAAAACTGCTGCTAGTCGATCACATGGATTTGGTTGGAGGGAATATGATAGACAATTTCGCATCAAGAAAGCAAGAAATGATTGTATTCCCTGGAACCAAATCGATCAAGAATTATGGCTTTTGTATATTAATTCACCATCAAGCGCGCCTGGGCAACAATCGCCTCAGCGAAATGCATGCTTTGATTTTAACAATAAGGGGTTTTGTATGCGACAATATTGTCATTATAGTCATACCTGTTTGAAATGTTCTGGTAAACACCCGGCAACTAAATGTCATGAAAAATATCAAAACAACAAAACAGTTATGTCGCAACCAAGCTCTGACAAGCCCGTTCCTCACTTTTTTCGTGGCTCATGGAAAAAGTCCCATACAACAAACTATCAAAAAACCAGGAACAACACCTATTAAATTGTGTAATATGCATCTTTACCTTTCTTTGTATCCTAAAACTCTGGATGCTAGTGAGTTGAGGGATGGCTTTAAATATGGTTTTAAAATCAACTATTTTGGTCCCCGTTTTTCATCAACCTGTGATAACTTAATTTCAACCAAACAGCACCCAGATGAAGTAAGACAAAAAATATACAAAGAAATTGAATTAGGTCGTGTTGCAGGTCCATTCGATCAAGTACCTATGCATAATTTTAGATTATCACCTATAGGCATTGTTGCTAAGAAAGATGGGGGTTGGCGTTTAATACATCATTTATCATTCCCTGAAGGAAGTAGTGTGAATGATTTCATTGACCCAGATTATTGCACGGTTCATTACACACCGTTTGATGAGGTTCTAGAAATGATTGCTAACTTAGGTACAGACTCTTTTCTTGCAAAAATGGACGTGAAGTCAGCTTTTCGTTTATTACCCGTACATCCAGCTGACCAAGAGTTGTTAGGTTTTAAATTTAACAATCAGTTTTATTATGATATGTGCCTCCCTATGGGCTGTTCGATAAGTTGTGCTCTATGGGAAAAATTTGCTAGTTTTCTAGAATGGGTGACAATAACAAAAACAGGTAAAGATACATTAAGGCATTACCTTGATGATTTCATTTTTGCAGCCAAAGATATTGAAGGGTGCAAATTATTAATGTCAAGTTTTCAGAATACTTGTAGAGATTTTGGAATTCCGCTAGCAGAGGAAAAAACAGTTGGTCCTAAAAAGTCATTGGTTTTTCTAGGCATAGAAATCGACACAGAAAAGATGGTTATAAGTATACCTGAGGATAAAACAATTGCTTTGAAGCACAGTATATTACAGATTTTGGGCAAATCCAAAATAACACTAAAAATTTTACAGTCCCTGGTAGGTACTTTGAATTTTTGCGCCAAGGCAATTCCTGCAGCTCGTGCTTTTAACCGTCGTTTCTGTGACGCTATGTGTGGTATTAAGCACCCATCTCATTTCATAAGGGTCAATGAAGGTATGAAGAGTGACCTTCGTGTGTGGCTTAGCTTTCTTGAACAATTTAACGGAAGCTTAATTTTTTTAGAAATAAATTGGCTTTCCGATTTTGACCTTCACCTATACACGGATAGTGCAGGTAATCCACAACTTGGCTGCGGCGTTTATTTACAGGGTCAGTGGGCTTATTTCCACTGGCCTCATGAATGGCAGAACACAGATATTATATCTGATATTACTTTTTTAGAACTTATTCCAATAGTTTTGGCAGTTATGCTATTCAAAAGCCATTTCCACAATAAGAAAATTATGTTTCATACAGACAATATTGCTTTAGTGGCAATTCTCAACAAGAAGACATCAAAATCGAAAAGAGTAATGCAATTGGTTCGCCCTTTAGTTCTTTATGCTATGATTAATAATACTTATTTCAAATCAAGGCATATAAGTGGCTATAATAACTCAATCGCCGATTCTATTTCTCGTAAACAGTGGACAAGGTTCAGATCGCTCGCACCGGAAGCGGACGTTTATCCTTTGCCCATTCCAGAAGATTTCACGAGGATGATATCAGAGCTGAAATAGAACTGCTAACACTAAACTCTGTAGCCACAAACACAAAAATTTCATACAATAATAGTTTAAGAATTTTTTCAAGTTTTCGAAAAGACTATGGTTTTTCCGACATTTGGGGTCCGCCAGTTTCCCACTAATGTGTTTTCATTGCTCATATGTCCCTGAAAGGCTTAGCATATAGTACAATATCATCATATCTAGCTGGAATAAGTTTCAAATGCAAACTTTTATGCACCAACGATTGTACAAAATACTTCCTAGTTAGAAAACTTTTAGAAGGTGTTAAACGTTCACGCAAATCAATTGACCAACGTTTGCCTATAACTCAAGATATTTTAAAAAAGCTCATATCAAGTTCAAGCTATGTTTGCTCATCTAATTTTGAAACCTTCCTATTTTGTGCTGCATTTTCTTTGGCATATCATGCCTTTTTGAGAGTAGGTGAATTTACAAGGAACAATGCCAATAACATTCACCATATTATTGGTATTAAGGACATACAGATAATCAACGACCAATCAATTAATAGGAAACTATTAAAGCTTACTGTCCCGTTTTCGAAAACCGACCAATCAGGAAAAGGTTCATCAATTCAGTTGGTTGAATCCGATACTCAAGCTATTTGCCCGATTTTGCTTTTACTAAGATATCTGTCGGTCAGGCCAAATATTGGTGGGCAACTCTTTATTCATATGGATGGCAGTCCACTTACGCGCTATCAGTTTTCGTCAGTACTGAATAAATCAATAGATATCATAGGTCTTTCAAGCTCACTCTACACTTCCCACTCTTTTCGAATAGGGGCAGCTTCTGATAGTTTTTTAAAAGGTCATTCTGAATCAGAAATTATGAAAAAAGGTAGATGGTCATCAAATGCGTACAAAAGCTACATTAGAATTAAAAAAAAAAAAAAAAATTCGAATCAGTAAGAATTTTTGTTTTTTCCTTATATATACACATTTGTAATCATACAGTGGTAGCAACGTTATTGTTGACAAACGACACGCACGATTCTGATACACGAACGATCACGCACGATACACGAACGATCACGCACGATACACGGACGATCACTAACTTACTGAATCTTCACGATACACGAACAAAAACGATAAAACACGCAACCGAACGATTCTACACCATTAAACACGCAAAATCAAAATTAATTTTTAAGATTAGAATTAAGGAAACGTATTACTTTAATTTGTATTGCTTATGTTTGTGTGTTATTGAAAAGCGGCCTGTACTTTAGTCATGCACTGTTTTGTATTTTACGAGTGAACACTTTTACACATCCATACACAAGTATAAAGGATTCACACACAAATAAATATTTTGTCTCCATAACAAATATTAACTTCAATCATAAGTTAAAGAAAATTACGTGTAATTGAAATGAAGATAATGCATACACTACACGAAATTATTTACATACGAGTTGACTGTTTATGTAATTTAATTCTCTTACGTACGATTTAATTATGCGTGATACAGGTAAATTTGTTACCTTGTTCCATAGAATTTCGATTTTTCACATCCAATATTTTCATAATGTACATTAAATAATTTCTAAAGCGTCTAAATAAATTTTATTTCAAACAAATGTGTATACAATCTACTAGAAAATAATGCGTATCGTATTCTCATTTTAAAGAAAAACGTTGGGAATAATCGTTTAGTTTAAAACGGGGAATGGGTAAGCTTAGCCACTTTCATTCAACGTGTCGCTTTTGCTAATATGATTGAAATTATTTGTCAAGACACAATTGATGCTTGATATAGGCTGTTTGTAAAATTAAGCAAAACTAACTCGACCAAACAAAGGATTGAATGAGCTATAGAAATAAAAAAATGTATTTAAGGACGAAAGAGAGAATGAATGTTAACAACTGTCAATGTTCTTATATAATAAAAAGTTTTAAATTCACATTGTTTTACAAAACCTAATTGTCTTTGTTTTGAGAATTAATCCTGTAAAAAAAGTTACAAAACGAAAAAACCGCACGATCACGCACGAACACGCACGGTAAAAAACGCAAACCAATTTCCCTGATACACGCACGATCCCGCACGTTACACGAACGATCACTCACGTTACACGAACGATTTAACACGATTGACTTGTCAACAATAACGTTGTTACCACTGTATATAGGTCAAGAAAGGAACATTTGGATAATAGGTTCATCTATTATCAAGTGGGCTTTCCAACGCGCTTGCCTCTCTGAAGAAAAAGCTCATCTAGGACTTCAACGACAAAATTATCGCATCCTTTGGCAGGGCAAGGGCGGTTTAACGTTGAATAAGTTGTTCCCTCGAATTCAGTTGCTGTTGAGGTACGAACCTTCTCCTGATATTTTAATTATTCACTGTGGGGGAAATGATATTGGTAATGTTCCTCTTTTTGACTTACGTACAAAAATGAAAGAACTATTTCAAAGAATTCAAACCAGGCTTCCAAACACCATTCTTGGTTGGTCTCATATTCTTCCTAGATCTTCGTGGCGTTATAGCAATAATGTAAAATCTCAAAATTTTGCTGCCAAAAGAATTAACAGCTTTATGAGCAAATTGTTTGTACAAAATGATTGTTTTTACATCAGCTATCCAGAAATCGCATGGGATTCTTATGGCTTATTCAGAAAAGACGGAGTTCATTTAACTGAACTTGGAAATAACATACTACTCTACAATTTACAAAGTACATTGCAACAAATCTGCTCTTTTAATGGCGAACGTGGAACACGGCCAGTGTACTAAGCGTCGCTAATCCTCCAATGTTATTGGCGGTGGTTGTTCTCTCATAACTCGAACAACCATGTGGCGATTTTTCGCGACGCTTTTGGTTTTATAGATTTGATAGCAAAATGATACTGAGTATCTGTTCCCAGTACCAGTATTGTTTTGTCTATCTTTCAAAATCATTTAGCCAATAATGTAATGTATAATGTCATAATGTATAATGAGCATGATGCTTTAATGTATAATGTTGACTAATTGTCTTAATGTTGCATAATGAGTGATGGATGATATAATGGTCATCAATGGTTGACATTCATAATGTAATGTATAATGTAACACATAATGTAATGTATAATGTAATGCATACTGTAATCTATAATGTAATGCATAATGTTATGTTTTAATGATAGGGCTAGCCATTTTACATACGGCAGTCCTAAGGCCGTGGCCACGTTCGCCAACAAAATAAAACATACAGATTAACATTTTACATTTGCCTTCATTGTCTATAATAATAAAATTTATTTTCTTTTGAAAAATAAATCAGATTATTATAGCAATGAACAAACCTAACTGTACTATAAATAAATCTGGGAAATTTCATTACCCGTATACATTGTGACGTCATACTTTTTTCTCATTGCGTCACATTCTACAACGGTTGTAAACAGATCAGCTGGGTAGACTGAGTGAAGAAAAATCCCACCCACCCACTCCACGTTCTAATTATAGTCAATATTAAAACTACTACGTTTGTACATTTTTAATAACGCTTTCTGCCGTAGTTTTATTTATATTTTCAGATTCCTACCAGAATACTCCAATAGATGATCGTCTGTTATTATATTAGACACTGTGTGTTGAACTTTGCAAAGACGGGAGGACACCTCAGTCCTGAGATCCTGTCATCGTCACGGCCTTGGAAGAAATACTGGTGTTACTTGGACATTGTAATTTCAATTCTTTGCGAATTTTCGCGACTCTTTTGGTTTTATAGATTTGATAGCAAATAATACTGAGTATCTGTTCCCACTACCAGTATTGTTTTGTCTATCGGCGATTTTTCGCGACGCTTTTGGTTTTATAGATTTGATAGCAAAATGATACTGAGTATCTGTTCCCAGTACCAGTATTGTTTTGTCTATCTTTCAAAATCATTTAGCCAATAATCTAATGTATAATGTCATAATGTATAATGAGCATGATGCTTTAATGTATAATGTTGACTAATTGTCTTAATGTTGCATAATGAGTGATGGATGATATAATGGTCATCAATGGTTGACATTCATAATGTAATGTATAATGTAACACATAATGTAATGTATAATGTAATGCATACTGTAATCTATAATGTAATGCATAATGTTATGTTTTAATGATAGGGCTAGCCATTTTACATACGGCAGTCCTAAGGCCGTGGCCACGTTCGCCAACAAAATAAAACATATAGATTAACATTTTACATTTGCCTTCATTGTCTATAATAATCTGTTTTCAAAAGAGGATAATGACTTTAAGATTATATCATATTTTTAAAATGTAAACCAAGGTGATTGAACAGGAGAATCTATCACCATTACCCTATCGATAGTCTCACCAGGTAACTATTTATATATTTTCAAAATATTCTTGTTTAAATTAATGTTACATTGTAATTTTTTGTGATATCTGTTAAAATTACTTTTACAGGGCAAAATATGACTGAAACTGTACGGAGCTCTTTATGTTTGCAATTCTGTAGCTGTGTTGTATATAAACATACTTGTATTTGAGCATCCTGTGACATTATCACATGGTTCACACTCACATGTCATTGAGCATAATCTGCCGTAGAAGTTAGGCGGGCAGTAGTCCTTACAATTTACGCCATGAGTTTCTGGCCAACATTCTTGACAATGATAGATTCAAAACATATATATTTGTTTTTTGAGTCTCAATAAGAAATAAATGTATCTGATAACAAATGTACAAAAACGAATTACCTACACAGGAGTTTCCAACGAGTTTCCAGCCTGGACAACATTCCAAGGGGCTTATAATGAACTATTGACGTTACAGTCGCCTTCTTTATGTTGTCAAAGTATAAAACAATGTAAACTCTTTCCAATAACAATCAACTCACCTGCCTGCACTTGAACATACTCCAGACATGGATGTGGATGTATGAATTATATACACACACGTGATGAAAGAATAATATACCCACAAGTGATAATTGAAAATGTGAAGAAAACAGACATGTTTCATGCTGGAAAACATACTCGTTTATGCCGAATGTTTCTGTTTATTCATATCAATATAAGACGGAAATATTTCAAACCTATTGACAAATTCAATTAGTTGGCAACAAATGCTTTTATTAACTTGATTTATACAAGCATGAACCTTGTTAGCATAAGTGTTTATTTATCTATAATGCATCCAAAGGTATATGTAGTGTATTTAGAGTAATATTTTAAAAATTAGTTTGAGTAAAAATATACATCATGCTTCTTATAATTAGACGTTTCACAAACTCTAGGCCCGTAAAACATTTTCTTTCTTTAGTTTTTTGTCTCTAAACTTTGCTACACGTCTGATGAATATTAATGTGGTCCGTCATTTGTAACACCACTGCGCATGAGTGCGGGAAAACCTAGTTTTAAAAACACGTACGATGGAAGAACAGTTTATTTATAAATTAGAATCACATTTTTCTATTTTGTGTTAATAGATTATTCTTATCTCAGATGATACCCGAAGCATCATTATTCCGTTAATCATTAATGTAGAACGATATAAATTACTATTTATGTGTAATAAAGATGAAACACGATTTTAGCATCAACAACTATTCTTTTTTAGTTTTAGTTTTTAGGGGTAAAATGAACCAACAAATTTTCAACACAATTGACACATTGTTCACTTTTATTCCAGAAAAGTAAAACCAGGATATGCGGTAACAATCCATTCACAATTAAAATTAGTACCTTTGGCACACTTATTGTACAGCAATACTCTCTCAAACATTATTTGACATTCGTTGATACCTAATAACACTAGGTTGACAATGATGCAAGGTATGTGTAATTCTTGCTGCGCTCGCCAGAACGATAACACCGTAAAAAAAATTCATTAATGGATGTGTTGAAGGGTTTATATGTTTTGTCCTATCGTAATACCTGGTATAAGTTTAAAACATTGTTGTATCATAAACTAATTATGTATTGCCTTTATTTTAAAGATGACGTGCTGCTTAAGTTAGGTGAAATTCGAGCACGAAGAAAAGCAAAAGGAATGACACTTCAGCAGATGCTTCACGGAGAAGAATTAGATAAACCAAACTGGAGTGATTCAGACACCTGATATGTCTAGTCTTCTGCCGATCCCAACCATAAATGTAGGGTCCGGAGAAGAATCAGAAACTGTTGAAGCAGACGATGCGACACAGGAAAATATGGAGAATATCCGCGCACTTTCTCTCTTGAATTTTCCTGTCAATGATGACGAGCAAATGTCAGCAACGGAAACATGTGACCAGAGTGAAAGCGACGAAGTTGTTGATTGAAATCGATGGCGGACAATACGATAACTACAATCACTTAATGTACCTTCATCAAAGTATGGCATTCAAAGAGTTTTCAGAGCCTTTATTTCAATCTATTTTAATAACTATGGATAAGTGAGGAAGTTTTCATTCTGTAGAATTTATGATTTGATTAGATATGAAATTAAGGAGAGTCATTGCTTTGTATGATTTTGCACAGTTTTACAATTAAAACAAATATGGTGCATTGTAAGTTTTAACAACGCAATAATGTTTATATTTTGTTTCGATTAATTCATGTTTGGAAATCAGATATGTTATTTGTTAGATTTTAGTATTATATGTTACAAAGGAATTGTTTGTATTGCACCAGCTGTTAAAATTTCGCTATCAGACTTCATTTTCCTATCATCACATAGTTATTTATTTATTCATTGATTCTTTAAATGTTGTAAGGGTGGTGATGGCTCATTCTTAGTAGCTCAAATATATATATGTTCATATATTGTTTTATTGTATCAGTTATGTATACATCGTTACATTGATAAAATTTGAAAATAAAAACGTTGTTTCATATATCAAAATAAACTTGTTCTTTTATGATAAACTATTTTTGATGATCATCAACAAAAGCACAAACAAATCTTAGTTTGTTTAACGTAACAAAATGTCTTTCAATACAGTAAACGATGTCTTTACAAACAATTGTTATCATATTTTTGAAAATGGTGATATTTAGATGAAGAACAGTGTTAAGAGGTGGATTTTTTTCCGATGAAAAAATAGGTACTATTATACAAATTTACTATAATTAACCATGTTTTTCACCAATTTGATCTTTGAGAAAAATACATGTACAAATGAAAAAATAGGTACTATTATACAAGTTTACATTAATTAACCATGTTTTCATTAACCATGTTTTTCACCAATTTGATCTTTGAGAAAAATACATGTACAAATGAAAAAATAGGTACTATTATACAAGTTTACATTAATTAACCATGTTTTTCACCAATTTGATCTTTGAGAAAAATACATGTACAATTGAATCACCAGTCAATCTAACATTTTTTTCACACATTCATTAACTTTATGCGCATACACGTACCAATCTGATATAATGTCTATGAATAGCATCATAAGACATCCTTAAAAACACATGATGTTCTCATAAACAGTAAATAATTATTAATTGTTATGCATATAAAATATGTCATTTCACAGAAAAATTAATGTCAATATCAATTCACAATAAGGAAATAACGCGTGAAGTATATATCAGAACAGTTCTGTTGATTTTGTAAAGCTATACCTAAGTTTTTTCCTATCTCTAGTGCTTCCCTGTTTGAATTCATCCAGTGCCCGTAATAATTCCTTCTGATGTTTCTTTTTCTCTCGATGGATTGAAGGTTTTGATTCATGGTTCTTTGTTTTAACAATGTTTGAAACTGAGGACGCCATCTGAGATGTATCCTCATGTACGTTTGTATGTTTTTGTATTTCCAAAGGAGTTGAAGTGTTATTCGGGATTTGCATGTGTTCATTTTTATCCGACACTGTAAGTTTTAGAATGTTGTAAGCTCCATCCATAGAGTCGCCAAATCCATAAGCATTTCTTGAGGTTGTTTCTGTCATGTTGTTTGAAACTGTAGTTTGACATTTGTTGTAGCTTGTCTCTGTGTCATCTGTTTGAGATGAATCAATTGTCCTCGGCGTTTTCGATATACTATATCTACTATTTTCTAATGGAGCCATTTGATTTTTGGAACCTGTTAAACACAGTATAGCTGATAAGTATTCTCAACATTCTTAAATACAATAATTCTTTTGAAGTGATTATAAGAAATGTTTTGCTACCATATTCATCCAGATCAGTAGGTTTTATAGTCAGCATCCGTTGTCTGCATACCAAAATTCATGAACCAATTTAATATTTTTAAAGTAGAATTATCAATTATTATTCATTTGCAAATTAAAAAAAATTAGGAAAATGACATTTACGTTTACCTTAGTATACAGAAGATTCTTAGACAGAAAATGAAGCAGGTTACGATACAAGATGCCAAAACAGACAATGAAAGCCATAATGCAGAATTCTTCGGACTTTCGTGTTCCTTCGGACTAGACTTCGTCGTCGGACTTTCGTCTTCCTTCGAACTAGTCTCATCTATCAGATTTTAAAATAATATGTATTTAACTTATTTTTTGTTAGACATCAGTTATTTTTTAAACTCTTCAAAAAATAACAAAATAAGATCTTTCAAGCCCCCGTATTTGTTATGTTATAACATCTGATATACGGGGCGCGATAGATCTAATCTTAATTTGATTAATTCAAAAAAATTCTTTCTAGAAAAAAAACCCACCCCACACACACATACCCAAGAAATGAATTTTAAAAATTGACCTTTTATCCAACTTTCTCTAATTTAGGCATATTTAAAGACACATTTAAAAAATACCCTCTTCGATCTCAATTAGCACTGTGTAAGAAAAAGTGCGTTTTTATAAATCGATGCCTCTTTATAATTTCATGTTGGAAAGAAAAATAAATCATATTCTACTAATAACCTTGAAATATCATCAACAGATTCATATTTCCTGATATAAGCTGTAAATCATTTTCCCTACCGTTTCATTTGAAAAAAAAAATGCCAATAAATATCTTGTAAAGATCATTTCAGAAGTTTTCTCCATGTTGTGCCGTACTGAGAGGAAAATTAAAGCATCTTTGTGACGCTACTATTTGATAAACCGAATTCAGTAAATTTCTTACTGTCTTGCACCCCGGGCGATGTTGATGTCCAACAAATTTTTACTTGTTAAAACTGGACATTAACTGACTTACTGGGCAGCTGCAGATAATTGGGGTTATTACAATACACAGAAACACTACAGAAGAGAAAAAAACTACATAAATATCGGATTCGTCAATTTCGCGTATTATTTACTACCCATCATTCCTATGAATTCCAGCAATTTGATACATTCCAAATCGAGCATTCACAATTTCTCCATTTACAATTGTATCCTTTAGAAATACACCGTTGTTTGCATATGGATGACGAATGTAAAGCGTATCATATTTATTCATTTTATCTATATTATGCCTATTTGTTATTGCAAACATACCTTGCACTGTTCATTTTCTGACATAACGGGCAGTTTCGGGCTTAATTAAATTGAATTATTAAACAACTATTTATCATTTAGCTGCCCCAGATTTTAATCAGATTAGGAAGATGGTACAGTTTTTGAAAACATATGCAATAAATTTAAAAATCTATTTTAATCTCATGAAAATACACATAATTATATCATCTTGAACACTTGCATGCACCAAGTTGTACACATATATTCTGTTTTCAAAAGAGGATAATGACTTTAGGATTTTATCATATTTTTAAAATGTAAACCGAGGTGATTAAAGAGGAGAATATGTTTGCAGTAGTCGCCTACAATAAAATTTATATATTTGATGTGATGTCACACAAATTAATTAAGTGATCTTCATTGTGAACGATAGCTGTGGGTATATTTCTCTATTAAAAACTACTGAAGAATTGGTGCCTTTTGCTAAGTTTTTTAAAACATATGGGAAAATGCTCTATTTATGACGTCACCATTACCCCCTCGATAGTGTCATCAGGTAACTATTTATCTATTTTCAAAAATTCTTGTTTAAAATACAAATGTAATGTTACATTTTATTTCTTTGCGATATCTGACAAAAAATAACTTTACACAGGGCAAAATATGAATAAAACTGTACGCAGCTCTTAATGTTTGCAATTCTGTAGCTGTGTTGTATATATACATACTTGTATTTGAGCATCCTGTGACCTTATCACATGGTTCACAATCACATTTCATTGGGCATGATTTGCCGTAGAAATTAGGCGGGCAGAAGTCCTTACAATCTACGCCATGAGTTCCCGGCGAACATTCTTGGCAATGATAGATGCAAAACATTTTTCATTTGTTTTTAGAGTCTCAATAACAAATACATGTATCTGATAACAAATGTATAAAAACGAATTACCTAAACAGGAGTTTCCAACGACACGATAGTTTGAACAGCATTCCAAGGGACTTGTAATGAAATATTGACGTAACAGTCACCTTCTTTGTGTTGTGAAAGTATAAAACAATGTAATAGCTTTTCAATTATAATCGCAATCAACTCACCTGCCTGCATTTGAACATACTCCAGACATCGATGTGGATGTATTAATTTTATACACACATTTGATGTATGAATAATACACCCACTTGTAATAATTGAAAATGTGAAGAAAACAGACATGTTTCATGCTGGAAAACATACTCGTTTATGCCGAATGTTTCTGTTTATTCACAATAATATAAAGACGGAAATATTTCAAACCTATTGACAAATTCAATTTTTTGCAGCAAATGATTTCATAAACTTGAATTATACTAACATGAACCTTGTTAGCATAAGTGTTAATTTTCTATAATGCATTTAATTTTTTTTAGTATCCGTATTATGCCAAAATGTACATGTAACTACACTAAGTTTTAAAAAAAAATATTGTATATATCATTAAATATTAAAAAACCGTATAAAACAGTATATATACAGAAACCTATCTGATATCTGTATGCATAAGTCAATAACAAATTATCGTTAAAAAACTCCATTATATCTAAAAAGTACATTTACCTCAATTTACCGATGATGATGAACGGAGCTATAAAACCGTCTGACAAGATTTGAATCGTAAGCGACTGAAAACGCGTAAGAACTTACCTTCTTAAAAACGATTAATAAAATAAATGAAAATCAAGCAAATAACTTCAAATGATATAAAATGTTATGATTTGAATAAACTTTATATTGCATATCAATTGATGAAAGAGTACATTGGGCCATACTTAACTTAGTATAATGAGTTGAATTGTTTTTAAACTCAGGTCTCCATTTTAATTTTTTTTTATATCAACCAATGTCTTATCTTGCTTAAGAAGAGATAACAGGTTTTATTATACTTTAGACATAATGCTTGATGTACACTGTTCATTCTATGGATTCTGAAAATCACACCCTATCAGGTAAATAGTGAAAACACATCTTTCATCCTGGTAGTTTTAGAGGCAAAATGTACAAATGTAATTTCAATAGCATAAAGACATCGTTCACTTTTATTCCAGAAAAGTGAATGCGGTAACAATCCATTCATGGACAGTATACATCTTTTATATATCCTGAATGATTTTTCCAAAAATTAATTTAAAATTCATATCGTTCGCCGCACTTTTTTTTGTTAAAAGAATTATTGTACCTCTTTGCCTTTTTTTTTAGATAAAATTACATCCCCTTTACTAGCTACTTTATCAAGACAACGTCTACGTGCATTGAGAAATATTTTGCGTGCTGTTTTCTTATTGTGGAAAACCAGCGAAACTATCAACCGACAGATTTCGTTTTCTCTCGCACTTCATATCAGAAATATTTAGAGAGTTGTCCAATTCAAAGCCCGATAACTCGAACATGCACGTGTATTAGCAAGAAACTCTGCATCATCGCCAAATAGTTCTCTTCGGTGTTATGAAATACTTATTTACTGACTTTTGGACTTTAGCAAGGTATCAGGAAATGTTGTTATATCTATTCGATATGATAGTCTGTTTTCACTTTTAAAGTAAAATTGTTGTTAAATAAATACAATTATGTCATTTTTGTTTAGCGAGTAAAATGCGATAAAACCTAGTATGAGTGATATGATTTATGCATATAAATAAAAGACCTTTAAAGAAAATATACATGAATATCAGAAAAGATTTAATAAATAGAAATAAAATTATTATATACCCAACCAATGATATTCTTTTCCTACAAAACATCGATAAAACCATCATAAAACTTTCAGAATTAACTGAAAAATAAATCTTTATAAAAGACAACAGTTAAACACCAACTGGCGTTTTTGGTCATGGCTTATTTATTGAAATTGAACATGCATTTTAACTACCGACCTGCCACCCAAATGATGAGCAGGTATATGCTTAAGTTTTATAAAACATATGGAAAAATGCTCTATTTATGACGTCACCATTACCCTCTCGATATTGTCATCAGGAAACTATTTATATATTTTCAAAATATTCTTGTTTAAAATAATGTTACATTTTAATTTTTTGTGATATGTGAAAAAAAATACCTTTACACAGGGCAAAATTTGAATAAAACTGTATGCAGCTCTTTATGTTAGCAATTTAGAGCTGTGTCGTATATATACTTACTTGTATTTGAGCATCCTGTGACATTATCACATGGTTCACACTCACATTTCATTGAGCATAATCTGCCGTAGAAGTTAGGCGGGCAGTAGTCCTTACAATTTACGCCATGAGTTCCTGGCCAACATTCTTGACAATGATAGATGCAAAACATATATATTTGTTTATTTGAGTCTCAATAACAAATACATGTATCTGATAACAAATATACAAAAACGAATTACCTAAACAGGAGTTTCCAACGACACGAAAGTTTGGACAGCATTCCAAGGGGCTTGTGATGAAATATTGATGTTAAAGCTGCCTTCTTTGTGTTGTGAAAGTATAAACATTGTAAAATCTTTCCAATTAGAATCACAATCAACTCACCTGCCTGCATTTGAACATACTCCAGACATGGATGTGGATGTATGAATTATATACACACACGTGATGTAAGAATAATACACCCACAAGTGATAATTGAAAATGTGAAGAAAACAGACATGTTTCATGCCGGAAAACATACTCGTTTATGCCGAATGTTTCTGTTTATTCATATCAATATAAAGACGGAAATATTTCAAACCTATTGACGAATTCAATTACTTGGCAACAAATGATTATTTAAACTTGAGTTATACAAACATGAACCTTGTTAGCAGAAGTGTATATTTGTCTTTAATGCATTTAATTTTTTTTAAAGTATCCGTATTATTCCACAATGTAACTACACTAAGATTTTAAAAGAAATATTGTTTATATCATTAAATATAAAAAAAACACGGTTAAAACAGTATATATACAGAAACCTATTTGATATCTTTATGCATAAGTCAATAACACATTATCGTTAAAAACTCTATTACATGTATATTTAAAACGTACATTTACCTCAATATGCCGATGATGGTGAAGGAAGCAATAAAACCACCTGACAAGGTTGGAATCGTAAGCGACTGAAAACGCATTGGGACTTACTTTCTTCAAAAACGATTATCAAAATAATTAAAAAACCAAGCAAATAACTTCAAATGAAATAAAATGTTAATGATTTAAATGAACTTTATACTGCATCTCAATTGATGAAAGAGTACATTAGGCCATGCTAAACTTAGCATAATGAGTTGAATTGTTCTTAAACTCAGGTCTCCATTTTAATTTATTTTTATATCAACCAATGTTTTATCTTGCTTAAAAAAAGAGTACAGGATTTATTTTACTTCAGACAAAATGCATGCTGTATACTGTTCATTCTATGGATACTGATAATCACATCCCATCAGATAAATAGTGAAAACACATCTTTCATGGTAGTTTTTAGAGGTAAAAACCAACAAAATTTCAACACCATTATTACACTGTTCACTTTTATTCAAGAAATGTAAAACCAGGGTATGCGGTAACAATTCATTCATGGATAGTATAGATCTTTTATTTATCCCTAATGAATTATACAAAGTATTGTTTCCAAAACATATCAGACATATTTTAGAGTCGTCTTATACAAAGACCGACAACTCGATAACTTGGAAGTGAACAAGCAAGAAACTCTGCAACAGCGACAAATAGTTTTCTTCGGTGTTATGAAATACCTATTTACTGACTATTTGGACACTAGCCAGATGTCGTTATAGTCAGTAAATATAGTTATATCTACTCAATATTCATAGTCTGTTTTTGCTTTTGAAGCAAAATTGTTGTTAACAAACTACAATTCTGTCACCATTCTTTGTTTAACGAGTAAAATGCGATAAAACATAGTATAAGTGATTCTTGTAAAGAAAAATAAAAAAAACATTTATCAAAAAAAGATTTACTATATAAAATTTAGAATTAAAATATACCCGCACAATGATATTCTTTTCCTTCAAACATTGATAAATACATCGTAAGACCTGTAGAATGACCTGACAAATAAATCTATATTTGTAGCTGTATGGTACAAATACTCACTATTCGACGTATTTGAATAAATTCTAACCATATCCGTGGATGTAGGAAAGATAATTATAGATGCGGCGAGGAAAAATTTGAATAACACAAATATGTATTGATGAACAAATGACAATAACAAACCGTCAACCATATCAAGAATCCATAAAACGAAATAAAAATTCAAAGCAGAACAACACGAACCTCGAAAAAGATAGAGGTAGGATCAGGTGCCTAGGAGGAGTGTGCATCCTCTTCTGACCGGTCACACCGGTCGTGTGCTCTTTGTCGTAATCGGAGAAAAACGTAAAAGGCCGTAGACTATTAATAGACTGATAAATTATGATCTAACAATGAGTGTGTCTCGCCTTAGAAACTGTTCATACGAAGAGCATGTCCTTGCGTATCGAATTAACCGAGAAACAGACATCATTTGCAGGTGATGAATGTATATTGCTACATAAGTAAGGAAATTGACTATAGAAAAAGTGAAGTCATCGCGTTTATCATAAAGTTTGTTGTTAGGTTACCATCAATGTCCATTTCCAGTAACATATCCAAATATGAAACAGATGATGCAAACTCTATGATATCGTTTATTCCAAGTTCACTGGGATATATCGAGTCGAAATAAGTATGGAAATAGCAGTTGTGATTTGATAATACGTCGTCGATATTCCTGAATGTTGAGTTGAAGGCCACAGCAAGTGATTTATCTTTTTTTATGTACAAGTTTTTGAATAAATTCTGCTTCATAAGCATACAAAAATAGGTGTGCTAACAATGGGGCACAATTGGTACCCATGGGAATTCTAACAGATTGTTGGAAGACTTGATTTCCAAAAACTACATAAATGTTGTCTGTCAGAAACTCAAGCATCTCTTTAATGTCAACTTCAGAGTACTTGTGTGTGCAATCAGAATGGTTTTTAAATATATAATATTTTTTTAGCTTTCCAATGTCAAGGTAAGCATTTTTACGACTTTCATTTTTATTGAAGAAACAACTGTCGTTGATATCAAAAAGCCTAGATTTTAATTTGTCATTAGAAATGGTTGCATAAAGCATTAAAAACCGTACGTTTTTATGCTATTGATTTTGGTAAGATTTTGTGACCTCAAAGTTTCTAATAATTCTTGAGAGTTTTTTAGTTTTCATAATTGATTCAAACCACTTCTGGATTATATTGTTATACAGTAATCTTAAGTATTCTCCTTCACTACTCTAAGAATTTTAGTAAGGAGTAAAGAGAAAGGTTTGATAGAACATTTACTGGAACTTGCTATATATCTCTGTTTGTAAGGACTTTTGTCAAGCTTTGGAATCCAGCACAAATAAGGTAAATCAAAATTATTTTGTCTATTGGGGGTATTAAAGATATCCATTACCGATTTATGATTTTGAAATATTTCCTGCTTGGAAAGACTGCTATGGGTGTAAGTAGGATTACCATGTGTACAATCGAAACCTAGTTCTTTGAAAATGCAATTAATATAATTTGCTTTAAAAACAAAGACAATGTTGTTACTTGCCTTATCGGCAGGGACCAGTAATACTGATCGTGCAATCTATCTAGTTCTTTTCTCACTTCTGCTTTATTGAAAACAAAAGGATATATGGTTTTCATTTGACCTCTCAGTCGTTTAATACGAGATTTTGATATACACCTGATGCTTTTAACCTACTCTGAGAAGGTATCAAGGTCTTCTTCTTTTGATTTTGCCCATCGCTTGGCGTAATCTTCAACAGAATTCATGATATGTATAAAATTACGACGCCATGTGAAGGATCTAAGTTCCCTAAATTTTGGTCCTTTCATAATAAGTGATCTTAGGTCTTCGCTGTTAACTAAATTAACATCTCTCACGACCAATTCAGTTTATAAATAACATCAATAGCAAGTGTTGTATATAAATATCTATACACATTTGGTTAATCAAAACACTAACAAACTTGTGTACGTGTTGACCAATTAATATTATTAATATTTATGATAATTTTTAAGATTAGCTGTCCTCAAGTTTAAAATATTCATTGGTATGAGATGAATCAGTTTTATTTTTTCGTTACATGGATATGACACTTTAAGGATAAAGTAATAAAACCAATCTACACGTCTCATGGAGTGGCGTTTAACAGCATTTCTCTGTGGTTACTTTGATTTGTCCATTTATATTGCACTCTATTGAATCTGACACTTTGCATACATCTCGTCGTGTTGAACGTTATCTGTGCATACGTACTAGATTTATATTAACGGTTGATTTCTTTTACTTAGTTCATTTTAATTGTTGTTATTTTAGGAAATCGCAACTGAACTCTATTAAAATTTAAATAGCATTTTGTAGCAATATGAATATTGTTGTGTATATATACATGTAGGTATAACTAATTTATTTAAAAAGAAAATGTTGTAAAAAATACCCATATAGTCAGCATTTGAGCACACGTCTTTTTTATTTATAAACACTAAATAAATACTCATCTCCTGAAAAAACAAAAACCATAAGATTTCTACAGAAGAAATATAATATAAATTCAGTATATATTCTCGATGATTTGAGAAATTTGGTAACATAAATAAAAATTAACCTTTTTACATACATTGATTACATTTCAGGAACATATATTTCCATCAAGTATTCACTATTACAACTACAGAAAATCAGATGACACACCTAAAAGGAACCCGATGTTTTCTATCAGAATCATTTGTAATTCTTCATTATAACATATCCAAATTGAAAGAATCTTTCTTGTCAGTGTATTATAATAAAAAAATGAATATACAACAAGAAAAAGCACAAGGTGTGTATATCACAGAAGAAAAAGAGGAAATCAGTCAATAGTTGGCCTGTACTGATCTCTAAATTGGACATTTTGATTTTGAAATCTGCTATAATAAGTGGATTCGCTGAAAAATCACATCCCTGAGGTAACATGTATGTAAAGGATATACATGTGTCATAACAAGTGTCTTTGTAAGCTATACTTACGGTTTTCTCCGTCTCTGGAATATCATTTTATGAAAACACCCGGCGTTTGCAATAATTTTTTCCGTGGTTTCCTTTCCTCGCAATTAGTTATATGTTTTTTAATACATGGTCCACTGTACTAACAATGTTTGAAATTGTAAAAGCGGCCCTGCAGCACAGGTATCACGTTACCAGTAGCTGTCAAATACGTTTGTATATTCTAAATGGTTTTAAACTGAAACTTAATTAACAGCTGCATATTATTGATAGAAACACAATTACTCCTAATCGCAACAGAAGTGATCTCCAATTTCGCTGACTATTTTCAATATATCATCATTATGAATTGAAGTAATCAGATACATTTGTACAAAACAAATAATAAATTCCTGTCACGCATTCTCTATTTCAACTGCATCCTACCCGCCACCAACTACCTTTTTTTTTTACATGAATAACAAAAATATGTAGTGACCATTTTTGCGTACGCTTGTTTCATGCCACAGTGTACATTTATTGTAATGTTAAATTAAATTGCATTGCATGTTAACGCAAAGGCTCAATGAACGATCCAAAATCTGACAGTTTGGCATTTCTAGGATTTTGAATCATTAAATATTATTGGTTTTTTTTTGGCGTAGGTGTATAGTAGAAACACTTACCAGTTGTAATTGAGCATCCTATGACTCTATTACATGGTTCACAGCCACATTTCTCTTAGCATAATCTGCCGTAAAAATTAGGAAGACAGTTGTCCATACAATCTATCCAATGAGTTCCCGGCCAACATTCTTGCCAATTAATAATGAAAAATATTTAATATTTCGTTTTTCGGGTATAAATTAAAAAAAAAAGTGATAACAAAAATAACAAAAACAGATTATCTACACAAGAGTTCCCAACACTATCTAAAAACACTGGCTAAAACAGGACGTTAATGTTGTTACTTTTGTTATGAAATACACAATCTATGAAAAAAGTATTACAGTAAAACTCGGTTATAGCGAAGTTCCAGGGACCAATGGAATTACTTCGTTATATCCGTAATTCGTTATATCCGTATAACGAATTCGTAATAATATTTATAGCGAATTCACTATATACATATTGTCTTTCACTTTCACCACACTATATCATTTGCTAATTGATGCATAAATTAAAACTACATTACTTTGATACCTTGAATAATCGGACTGTGAATTAAAAAAAAAATGAAAATAAGTTCTTTCAAACTATTTTGCTATATGGTAGTGCACAATTTTATAAACTGTAAAGAAATTCTTCGTTATAAAGGTGTTACATTTCGTTATTATTCACCTCTACGGGACTCAAAATCAGTTCGCTATATCCGTAAATTCGTTATATCCGAATTCGTTATAACCGTAAAATTTTGCAAAGATTTGTAAAGCATTTTACCGGGGACTCAAAAAAACTTCGCTATATCCGAGAATTCGCTATATCCGTGTTCGTACTAAACGAGTTTTACTGTAATTAACAGTAACATACAGTTTACATACCCATCTGACACATTCGAACATACTCCAATCAGCTCTGTGTATGCGTGAACTGTATTTACAAATGTAATGAAGTTATATTTGAATATCACAGACATCTTCTAAAACAGAAAATCTATTTATTTATGCCGAATGTTTCAGTTTATTCACGTAAATATTAAGACGGAAACACTCTATAATTGTTGACAAAGTCAATTATAGGGCAAATTATTATTATAATGATATATACTTGAGCTTTTTATCTTGAACCTAGTTTGCATAAGTGTTTTTCATATATGATGTAATTTTTAACAAAAAATTTGAAAAATAATCCGTTATAATGCATTAATGAAGCTACAGTTACGTCTTAAAAGAATTAAATGTTTATAAATACAATAAAACATTTTTGAAAACCTGATTTCCAATGCATTTTACTTAGAGATAATTTGTATAAAATTATCATGATGCAGCGATCCATCCAAGATAATACCAGACTAACCGGGTCAATTAGGGTAAAGAAAATATTATGTATTTTTTGTGTATTTTTATATGTAGTTTTTATTGAATATATAGTAGTAAGTAATAAACATTGTGGACGTCAAGTTGTTTGAATCGTTTGTATAATCTATTGATATGTTAAAGAAGACATCTTCATTTGATTCATGCCCAAAGAAAGGTAAAAAGTTTTAATGGTTGCTATTTGGATACATGATCATAGAGATCCAAAAGGTGTGTGTCGATTGATAACTTTAGAGCGATTGGACGCATTGTCGAAATCCTCCTTTAAAAATGTGAATTAAAGCTATTTATAATGTAGTTGTTCTGTTTATAGTTTCTTTAGAAGTTTAAGTAATAGCTCTAGATTTTGTTTTCTTTGTATTTCCAATGTAATTTATTTCTTTTGTCCTGAAGAAGGGACTGGTTGTCCCGAAAATTTGACAATATCTATTGTTCGTGTCGTTAGCCATTTTTAGTGCTTTATATATGCAGTTTACTGGCTTAGTATCTATATATTAGATCCGACACTTTAAAGATGCTTAGTGTTGTTAATTCTATTCTGTGCTTTATAAATGCACAGTTCCAAAATTTCTATTTACTAGCGCTTTCTGGATTTTACATTGATAGTCTGAAAACTACAAAATCTTCACTGAAAAACAAAAAACCTCTAAAACATAATTTAAGCGTCAAACAGAAGAAAGCTCTGCAAAACTTACAAAACGAAGATAAACATCTAAGTGACGATAACTTTTATGTTAATTTACCAGAAAATGCCGACAAGAATATCATGAGAGATTTAAAACGCCTATTTAAAAAATATGAACGTTTATTGAAAGACAAGGAACTGGATTATCTTACAAAATTTTGAAATGAAAACTAGCACATTTTATGGAACTCTTAAAATACATAAATGTAATCATATTAAAACCGCTGTTAAAGATCAGTATCAAGCATCTATTACTACTACTGAACCCTTGGATCTGTAACTTCGACCAATTGTTGCGGGCCAAGCATGCCCAAAATATAGATTGAGCAACTTTGTGGACATTTTACTTAAGAATAAATGTGAAAAAGACCCTAGTTACATTCGGGATAGCATGGTTTTCCTCAACAAAATTCCTAAAACAACTGACACAAAATCTATTCTATTAATATTTGATGTTTCTAGTTTATATACAAATATTACACATGATTTTGGATTACCAGCTATAAAATTTTGGATAGAAAAACACCCGAGCTGATTCCGACAGACTTTTCACCAGACTTCATTTTAGATTCAATAAAGTTTTTTTTTTGGACAACAACACATTTCATTTTAATGGAGATTTTTACAAACAAATCAAGGGAACTGCAATGGGACAAATTGGCGCCTACCTACAGTATTTTAGTAATGGGATATTTTGAAATATATGCTGTATTCTATTGTGTCTGACGCTTTGCATACATCTTGTTGTGTTAAAAATTATCTGCATTGTTGAAATACTCAGTAATGTAACCATGTATTAGATTTATATTTAGTTTTTTCCATTTAATTTGTTTTTATTGTAGCACACCACGTTTAATTGTGAAATTTATTTTCATAGATATTTGCAAATGATTATTGCAGCTTTTGTTTGTATAAGTAGACGTAGTATTTTGTAAAAAAAAAAATTATATCTTGTAAAAACGATAATCATTATTTTGTTATAAACGTTGTAATTACAAAATGTGAATGTTATATTTTTGGATTTGATAGCGTAACTATTATTGTTTTGTCTTTAGTAAAACATATCCAATGATATCATTTTTCATATTAAAAAAACCGAATGAATTATAATTAATGGATGTGTTGAAGGGTTTATATGTTTTGTTTTATATATGAGGGATAAATTTTGTCCTATCGTAATACCTGGTATAAGTTTTAAACACTGTTGTATCATAACTAATTCTGTATTGCCTTTATTTTAAGATGACGTGCTACTTAAGTTAGGAGAAATTCGAGCACGAAGAAAAGAAGCCATAGCAAAAAGGAATGACTCTTCAGCAGATGTTTCACGAAGAAGAATTAGATAAACCAAACTATGGACGAGAACGACGCAGAAACGTAGGGTGCACGTGATTCAGACACCTGATATGTCTAGTCCTCTGCCGATCCCAGCCATAAATGTGGGGTCCGGAGAAGAATAAGAAACTGTTGAAGCAGACGATGCGACAGAGGAAAATATGGAGAATATTCGTGCACTTTTTCTCTTGAATTTTCCTGTCAATGATGACGAGCAAATGTCAGCAACGGAAACACGTGACCAGAGTGAAAGCGACGAAGTTGTTGATTGAAATGGACAGCAGACAATACGATAACAACAATCACTTAAAGTACTTTCATCAAAGTATGACATTCAAAGAGTTTTGAGAGCCTTGTTATGTCAACTATGGATAAGTGAGGAAGTTTTCACTCTGTAGAATTCATGATTTGTTTAGATATGAAATTAAGGAGAGTCATTGCTTTGTATGATTTTGCACAGTTTTACAATTAAAAAAATATGGTGCATTGTAAGTTTTAACAACGCAATAATGTTTATGTTTTGTTTCCATTAATTCATGTTTGGAAATCAGATATGTTATGTGTTAGATTTTAGTATTATATGTTACAAAGGAACTGTTTGTATTGCACCAGCTGTTAAAATTTCGCTATTAGACTTCAATTTCCTATTATCATATAGTTATTTATTTATTCGTTGATTCTTTAAATGTTGTAAGGGTGGTGATGGCTCATTCTTAGTAGCTCAAATCTATATATGTACATTTATTGTTTTATTGTATCAGTTATGTATACATCGTTACATTGATAAAATTTGAAAATAAAAACGTTGTTCCATAGATCAAAATGATTTTTTTCCTTTATAATAAACTATTTTTAATGATCTTCAACAAAAGCACAAACAAATCTTATTTTGTAAAACGTAACAAAATGTCTTACAATACAGTAAACGATGTCTTTACAAAGTATAAACAATTGCTATCATATGTTTGAAAATGGTGATATTTAGATGAAGTACAGTGTTGAGAGATCCATGTTTTTCGATGAAAAGATAGGTACTTTATACTTTACATTAATTAACCATGTTTTCCACCAATTTGATCCTTGAGAAAAATATAAATGAATCACGAGTCAATCCAACTTTTTTTTCTCACATTCATTAACTTTATGCACATACACGTACCAATCTGATATAATGTCTATGAATAGCATCATAGGGCATCCTCAAAACACCTGATGTTTTCAAAATAGTGAACACTGTTACTGTTACTGTTATGTATATAACATATGTCATTTCATAAAAAAATTCCTATAATTTGATATCAATATCAATTTACAAAGAGGAAATAATGCGTGAAGTATATATCAGAACAGTTCTGTTGATTTTGTAAAGCTATACCTAAGTTTTTTCCTATCTCTAGTGCTTCCCTGTTTGAATTCATCCAGTGCCCGTAATAATTCCTTCTGATGTTTCCTTTTCTCTCGATGGATTGAAGGTTTTGATTCATGATTATCTGTTTTAACAATGTTTGAAACTGAGGACGCCATCTGAGATGTATCCTCATGTACCTTTGTATGTTTTTGTATTTCCAAAGGAGATGAAGTGTTATTCGGGATTAACATGTGTTCATTTTTATCCGACACTAGTAGTGAGGGTAGTAGTCTGAAGTCAGTATAGGGTCACCAATGACCTTGATACCTAGGTCAAGGTCAGGTCATATGAGGTCAAGGTCAGGTCACCTGGGTCACTAGGTCAGGGTCAAGGACAGGGTCATGTCAAACTGAGGTCGAGTTCAGGTCACCTGCTAAGGTCAGGTCACCTTGAGGTTACCTTGATAAATGAGTTCAGGGTAAAGTCCGCCTGGATAACTTTTGAGGTCACTAACAGTCTGGAGTCATCCTGACTAATTAGAACAGGCTTATGTCACCTTCAGAAGGTTACCTTGATATTTTCTTATATAAATATGTACGGTTTATACCACAATGTGTTTTAAAACAGCAATGGATGAATTTAAGAACATAGATTATAAGAAAGAAAGAGAAGAGGGTATAAGAAATTTTCTACGGGACGGAGCAGCTGTCAAAAAATTAATTGACAAATACATTGAAAGCAATGGGAAATCTACGACTTGTGAATTTTGTAAAAAACATTATTCATTGAGAACTAAACTTGTACACGAGAAGCATTGTCTCGTGAGATTGGCTATGGAGTCCGAAGTTAATCCTGAAAAAAATGTTAACGTTTTGCTTGCGTGCCTGCGATTTTGATGATATACCGTTGGAAAAACCAAGTGATTTCACAGAAGTCCTTAAACTTACCAAAGCTGATATTGTACCAAAAGAATGCATAGAAAAGGCTTATGACGATTACCTTTATGAATGCTACAACAACGGAACAATGTTGTTTTTGTGTCCAGATGGACAGTGGCGACCACGGGAACATGTTGAAAATTGCACATGTATGAATTGTCCTATAATACCGAATTGTCAGAAAAGCCATTTGTAGATACATGAAAATGAACTTGAACGTGGACTATTAAAAAAAAAAAAAATGAAAAAGAAAGTTCAATTTGATGATAATGTGCGGATTTATTTTATTCCCTTTGAAGAACGGAAAGGAATATGGATGCAATATGCTATAGATAGAGCCCATTTTAAAAGAAAAATTGAAAAAGCCAACATATTTCTGACACCTTTATTTCGTCAAAGATTAATCGAATATGAAATGTCTAAGGTCAGCGTAATTCA
>VIAA01000197.1:0-62172 GCA_015776775.1 Magallana hongkongensis
CTGATTCAATACCAAAAATTTATACTCTCCCCTAATAATTTATTTTTCATTTTTTTTCTTTCAAATTAACGGAAACCTTTATAACAAAATCAATAACTCTAACAGATTTTTTTTTTTTTACAAACATTACTCTTTTTCTTTTATCATTGAAGCAATTATCCTTTAAATTGGATTTCTTATATTTGTTTTAACATTCATTCACACTATAAAGAATTAAGCACGTTGAAAAAAATCAAAGTGCGTACAATTTGGAAACAAATCATTCCACTTTGATAAAAAATAAGAGTGCGTTATGATTATGAGTGTACATGATCATTTGTATAATGGATGCAAAATCCCTATGTTTCTTTGCATAAAGTCGTTATAAGATCGTTTCATTTCAAAAGGTAAGATAGTTACATGTACAGCCATCCAAACGGTTTTATTATTCATTTTGATCGGATTTACGTCACAATATGAAGGTTTCCATACCACTTTAAAAACACCACCCTTAAATCAGTCCTTTCCCTTTTAACTTTAAAATTTATTTTACGATAATTCTGTGTAATTTGAACCAATTCAGCAGCATTTACAAAGTCTCTTGTTAAATGAATGATGACAAATTGCAGTTTTTTTTTTTGCTCATTTAATATCTGTATAGACAAAATACTTAAAGGTTAAGAACATTAATTAAAACATATAGATAAAAAAAACCTGAGAATATATTCATAAGTGAATGGCCATTTAGATTGTCGTTTAGGTATCGGTAAATGTAATACAGTTTCAGAATACTAAATGAAATGTTAAAACAACGCCTCGGCAACGCTGTTTTGTTTTATGTGGGTTTTTGCAACTAATTTCACAGTTTCTTATGTGTGATCATGAATGATGATAATTGTAGAAAAATTATTTAATGTTTGTTTGATTCTTTTTGTGTTTATAGATTCAACAGATTATTTTCTAGAAAGAACACAGATTGACCTATACTGTCTTTGTTGCTTTTTGTGACTGCACCATTTCATTTTGTGCATGTTTTACGTATTAGAGAATCTGTATGCAGTCTTTTATTGAAAAGCTTCAAAGAAATAGTTTTTCAATTTTTTTTTAATGTTACATGTATAGGGTAAAACTGATCTTGCTCCCTTGCTCCATGTCATTGACATATTCACTTGTATGAAGTGCTCAATATATTATCATGTTCTCGATGCATAGAGTGGTATGCAGAAGCTTTTATACGTACAAGGGCAAGTTCAAAATAAAAAAATGTCACTAAAAGAATTGAGCTACTCAGTGATGCTATACAATAGTATTTGTTTTTCAAAATAACATGATGATTTCACGAAAAATTATTTGCTGATATTTGATTAAAATGTTTTATGAATGCCGAACTCGGAATCAGACGGTCGAAGGACGTTGTAAGGCTTAATTTATGACTTAAATAGTTTGTAGAACTCTTGATTTACCTGATCTTTAAAAAAACACAATTCAATTATTACACTATCCTATACAAAAAGTGAAATTGCTAATTAATCGGGTAAAACAGATGATTTTAGGGAAACGAAAAAAAATTGTCATAAGAGCATCACAATTAATCATAAAAAACATCACTTATATCATGGACATAAAACAAATGTCAACAATCCATATATAAAATCGGCTAACATTACGCTTACATTACGCTTCATAAATATTTATTTCTAAAAGAGCATCATTATCTGTCGCAGAAAAGTTTAAATCTGTTTAAAAAAGAATAATATTTTAAAGTGTAAGTGTCTCTCGCATTAAAACGATACCCATTATAGTGTATCGCGTCTGCGACATACATTTGGACTAAACCTTGTGGGTTTTTTTACTGAAAGTATTTGAATCTTATTTACTCAAACCTTTGTCTATTTTAATGTTTCCTATTAGGTTTCACATTTTGTATCTATTTCTTTTTTCAACAACCGATGGAAAAAAAAATCCCAAAAGAAAAGGCTACGGTGTAATGCATTGATTTTTTTTTTTACACATTTTATAGCATTTAGAGAATTGGAGGCTTTAAATCATATGATTCATATTTGACCGCATTCAACACAAGATTACGATTTATTGAATTATCATAATGGTATAACAGATGTCACATCATCTAAAATCATGTTTCATCTTGTTTCTAAGCTTAATAACTAGACCAACGGATATTCTAGGTGATGAATTACTTCATTTAACAACTTTTATTAAAGTTGATGTGCACTTCGTTGTCCGTGTTTAGAAAGTTACAGTAGAAAAGAAATGTATGTCGCTAATCAGAGAATGCATATGTTATCGAACCTATATTTGTAAATTTTAGTTGCTACATGTGCAAGTAAGCTTGCAATTATGGAGTTAAACTTTAATATTATATAAATTATGAAACTGAATAGTAAGCATTTAAAAACCATACATTTTCTTTTGAAACGATAAATCACAATATGTTTGCTCTGTATCATTGTTTTTTTAATTACAAAAAAAATTGTATAAATGTACATATTTTTGAATGGAAAATTTGCATTTTTATTTGTGTATGAGATGTGTAAAATAAAATAAATTGTAAATTTTTATCATTATTTATCATTTATTAGGACAAAGAGGAGGTAGTAACAGAAATGGTCAAATACAGCTTTAAAAGGATATCCTTTAAGGCAGTACACAATAGATAATACATCTTTCCTGATAAACTTTGCTACGTTAATTTTATGTATGAAATAATTAAAAAGAGTCTATCATGTTTCAGAATTTTACGACAAAGACGACGGTCGAGGCAACTCTGAGGAGTACTTTCAAATACATTTTTTTGAAATAAACATTGTGATTATTAACAACAAGTACGATGTACACTTTAGAATTTTCACAGGATGAACCTCTGCCATTCAGTTAACTGTTACGTAATGTGACTAAAAGGTAACTGTAGCTATGCCATTCAGTCACCTTTCCAAACCTTTCAGTTAACATTTAGTTGACTGAATGGCAGAGGTTCATCCTGTGTTTCTTTGTGAGTCGAAACCGAGTCCTACATTGAAATTGTTGTGATATGGTTTCACTTGCTAGTTATATACAAAGATGACTTTTTTTCTTTACAAAATATTACCATATTTCGAGATTTATCAACATAAGCAATTAATCGAAAATTAGTTAAATATAAAAATGAGAAGAATTTGTGGAGTTTACTTAACTTGGTGACCACAATCAATAAATAATTATCCATATTTTTCCCCTGTTGCTTTCATAACGTGCATATTTACAGCTGACACAACTGCACATAAAAACGGAATAACACCACAACACTGGATATAACATCATTGGTAAACCGCCAAACACAATCCAACTACATCGGACATAATAACGTAGCACCTAAACCATGGTAAGCCATATATCATAATCCAACCATACTGGACATGACAACATAGCACCCAACCATGAGGGAGCTAAATGGTTACCAGAAGATCCAAGCATGCTGGACATAACAACATAGCCCCAAACCATATAGGGGCTCTTTGGTAAGCCATACACATGTATATCATAATCCAACCAGACTGGATATGACAATATAGCACCCAACCATATAGGGGCTAAACGGCTACCATATGATCCAAGCATACCGGATATTACATAACATAGCACCCAACAAACTAGGGGCTATTTGGTTTACCAAGTATCATAGTCCAACCATGGGGGATATCACCATATAACACCCAATAGTATAGGAGCTAAACCGTCCATCATATATTAGTACGTACAGATATAGGCCAAAACATTAAAACAACTAACCTACACTCAATCCTATGGCAATGGACCAAGCACAACACCTGAGTCCTAACGATAGTAAAAATTTTGTATCAACAACATGAACAATATGATTTAAGTCACTACAATTTAACCCTACTTGGTATGATATGTTCAGTGTATGTCGTACTAGAACAAACTGCGAATATTAACTGTGAATCTAAACTTATATATTTGAACCCTTTATGTTTGTGACATTTTATATACTATTTTTCTCCAGCACTAAACACTTAGCTTTCATTTTCCACAAGCTAATGAAGCTATAGACTATTAAGTCCTGAAACCACTGATGCTCTGACACTGTTGTAATAATTGGGGTAGCCCTGAGTCTCATTCAAATGCACACCATCCTCACAAAAAACCTTAGCTTTATTTTCAGGTGACCAAAAGCCAGCATGGCGCCAGAATCTGACTCCTGACAAAAAATCTCTTCCTAGCCTCTCATCCAAAAGCCTGTTAATTAAATCTACCCTAGAATTGAACCACTCTGAGTCAACAGCAAATCTACCTGGTTTAGTGGGAGGCTCCCTGTGCAGGATTTGGTATACGCAAACTCTGCGCACTCCCCGACCTCGAAGCATCTCTGTAAAGTCAACTATTTTATCAACTAAATCATTTACTTCTACATCAATACTGCAGAGATCGTTAGAGCCTATTTGCAAACACACTAAAGCTGGTTTAAACTTATCCACCTCCCGGATACCTCTCTGAGAAAGTCTATCAATCGTGCAACCCGAATAACCTCTGTACACAACGTGCTCACGGTTAAGTCCTAAGTTAGTTCTAAAATTCACTGAGTGATTCAAAAACCTATGCAAGCGCGCGATGAATGAATGTCCGAGAAACAAAATTGTATTCTGCATGTTCCCAATAAACTTAGATACTCACAAAAAAGAACAACACCTGCTAAAACTTCCGATGCAAGCCAATTTGGAGCCAAAATTGAAATAATTAGGATCAGGCTAATAGCCTGAAAATGCTCTTAGCGGTATGAGTATAAAAACCCCAAAAGGCCCTTTAAATTTCTTTATATACATGTACATAAATACACAAATGAGAAGAATTGGTGGAATTTACTTAGCTTGGTGACCACAATCAATAAATAATTATCCATATTTTTCCCCTGTTGCTTTCATAACGTGCATATTTACAGCTGACACAACTGCACATAAAAATGGGACTCAACAGCTAATATTTCCAGTATTTTAGGTCCTGCACTTCTGCTATACGACAATGTTATCCTTTTCGGTATCGTTTTTAATATATCAGTATGGGTATTGTATATTGTTATGTTAAATGTTAAATGTTAAATGAATTAAATTTTTTAACGTACTTAAAGAAAGTGCACATGAAAAAATTAATTGTTGCTAAATAACTTTTAAAATTCTTTTGAAACTTAGTAATTAAGTTTATAACTTTTTGTTTATTTTCATCATGAGATTTTATAGATTTAACACTCTCAGTGAAAGGTTCATGAAGGTAATCCATTTTCCCCAGCATACATCTGTTCTCTGACGTAGATAAGCCACATTGCTGCCGGTGACTGGGTCAGTGTTTATACAGAGTTGATAGAACTGTATCAGTGTTTATACAGAACTGATAAAACTTATTAAGAAAAATTATACCTGGATGTTAGGCAAAATTTTGTACTGTCATGAGAGGACAAGGATTTAATATATTTCTATTACTGAACATACATAACTATATATGATTTGTACAAAAAAAAAATGAAAAATCTGTGAAATATAAGATCATAGCATTCCAGATGTTTGTACGGAGATGTGGATGTCAGTGTTTAGTGTTTAAAATGTTGTTTGTAGATTTCAAAGGTCAACCCTCTGCAGGGAATTAGCTGGGGGAGGTCTAAAAAGCTGAAAAATCATGAAATTTAGCAAAATATGAAAGGGTCAAAATCTCATAAAAACCAGTATGTACAGGATTTTACAGGTTTTGATGAGTAATTTTCTTCAGAAATTGGTGATTGGCCTTATAAAGAGTGAATTAAAGGTATTTGTGCTGAATGGGAACTGAGGAAATTCTAGTTACAGAGTTCTGAAGACATGCATCCCTTCGCTACAATGAATTGTATGAAAAAAACTGTCCCCTGCCACCTTCAAGACTACATGGTATTTTCATATTTCTCCTTTAAGTGTAATTTTGAGTGGATTTTGTACCATAAGTAATACATTTTGTGAAAATGGATGATTTTCTTGGCTATAGATGTCATGGCATGATTTATTACCTAAAATATTCGAGGGGGGGGTAACTCCCTCTTAAATGTGTAGAATGACCACCACTGGAGTAAATTGGCTCAGAGAGTAGGCATTTCCTATCCTGGTGACAATTAATAGGCTTAAGTTAATTACTGAGATAAGAATAAATACTTTAAAACAGTTTTTATCAATTAAATCATTAAATTTATGAATTTGCAGCCATTTTGCTGTCTGATTTTATGATATAACATTAATCCACCTGACTTATATCACCCAATTTTATTAAAACAGCATATTTTTATTTCAAATAAACTTTACATGTAGACAAATGCAGTTATTAAAGTATACAATTTGTCAAAAAACTCAAGGTTTTGCTCCTTCCTATCAAAAAATGCTATTTTAGATGTATTTACAGAATTGAAAAAGCCACCCCCTCTTTCCAATGGACTCCATTACCATTACATGTAGAATATGTAATTGTACATTTGACCTTGAAATATCATCTGCTATGATAATTACCCTTGAAATGAACAAAAAACAACATATTTTTACCCTTTTATTGTATATATGCATCAAAAATGTAGAAAAACATGTAAAATTTTAACATTTTTCATGGAATTCTCATCCGTCCACAGGTATCCATGTGTGTTTGAATTTCATTTCAATTAAACGCACACATCACACTTGTAGGTCTTACTAATTTAGCAAAGTTAAAAGGAGACTAGAAACCAGAATATATAAAATATCCACTAAATATGATTATAGGCTTAGTTTTTCATGAAAACAAGAAATCACATGTAGGGCGACATGACTTTTTGTTAATAAAAATGCTACAATCATCCATTTACCAAAAAAGATCAATTTTAAATATCAGTGATGGTTGTTTTCAAATATGTGTAAGAAATGACTCAAGGAAACTGCCACAAGTTTCATAATATTAGGTTAAAGTGTTTAAACTAATGCTTCTTGTGAAAATCAAAAGATAGGGGGAGGGTATACATGTAAAGGGATTTCTAAGTGATGTGATGCTTTTATCATGATAATATCAAGCAGATGTATGTAGTATTGAATAAGGTTTCTAATTTAAGGAGGTTGAACAACAGTTGACCTCTAAAAGATAAGGTAAAGATGCTTTATTTATGGAGAGCCCTGTGAATCTGTGTTAAAAAGAGGAAAGTGAAAATGGTGGGTTCACTTAAATGGCCATATTTTTCTTAAACCTCAATGGAATTGGCAAAATGTGGTGTACTTTTTTTCAGAATAGCATAAGCTTTTAAATTTTAAGACAAGATGACTTTTCAGAGAATGTTAGTGTATGTTCAAGGTAGCAAGGGACAGTTTCGAATAAAATATGTTTATACCCTAATGTGCTATAAATTATGGTTTGTATCAAACTTGCATAAATAGATAGAGTGCGAAGACAGAGGTAGCAAGGGACAGTTTTGAATAAAGTACCCGTCAATATTTTTGTAAAATTGAGAGTTGCTGTACTTGAAGGCTTATGAGTGTTGCTAAAATTCATGAAATGATTTTTAAGGATTATCATTAGTTAGAGGGGTGTCTCTTGTTGAAATTGATATGCAATATGTTGTCCCCTTATGTAAGGTACATGAGAATCAGAAGTAAAATGCGAAACCTGCGGCTATGAGTGTTTTGCTGACTTTACACAGTGAAATTGCAAGTTACAGACAGGAGGTAAAATAACACGAAAAGTAGGTGGATGGGACATTGTAAACTATACACCGGTAAGTTTCTGACATGTGATAGTGCAACATGCACGCGGTACGGAAGGTCAACCCTCTGCAGGGAATTAGCTGGGGGAGGTCTAAAAAGCTGAAAAATAATGAAAGATGAGCAAAATATGAAAGGGTCAAAATCTCATAAAAACCAGTATGTACAGGATTTTACAGGTTTTGATGAGTAATTTTCTTCAGAAATTGGTAATTGGCCTTATAAAGAGTGAATTAAAGGTATTTGTGCTGAATGGGAACTGAAGAAATTCTAGTTACAGAGTTCTGAAGACATGCATCCCTTGGCTACAATGAATTGTATAAAAAAACTGTCCCCTGCCACCAGAGAGAGCGTAGATACAGTGGTATTTTCGGTTAAATAAAAAATGTTATTATCTAATCAAAGGGATTTTGTTGTTTTATTATATGTTATATATTTTCGTCTATTTTGTATGTGTTTGAAAGTGATATATTGAACTGCCGGTCAATAGACTGCGATCTACTGGACCGCCGGTCAATAGATAGTGATCTATTGGATCGCCAGTCAGTAGACTGTGATCTATTGAACCAGCAACGTATTTTAGAAAAAAGTTTAATTGCTACAAGATCAAAAAAAAACTTTATTATGTTTATTTTACTATTGTTCTTAAAATTTATCTTTTAGGTCATCTTGGTATTGATTAACAATGACCTGAATGTATAATGGTATGAAAACCTGTCATTTAATTATAATTGTGAACACAAAATACTAAAAAAGGAATTCAAAAGCGAAAGCGGATTGGTAGTATAAAACACAGAGAAATTAATAAATTACAGGAGAACAAAAATATGAACACTTTATACTTGTTAACTATATAGCCATATAGTTCCTACCCAAGGGCCTAAAGCTTTAGTCCAAATTTTAGGAATTTTACGCTTTATGTATAAGGCTTCATTGACAGAATAATGTTATCAAAACACACTTTTTTCTCCCCTTATGTTGAACATTTTCTGTAGTTAAATACATTTTCACAATATGGCTATACTGCCAAGGTAAGATTTTCGGAATTTTTCTTTATCAAATAATAGATAATAGATAAGGAAAATATTTTTGAAAAAAAAATTAAAACAGATTCGATGGTTAATTTGTTAACCACTGAGCCTCCGTAAGGCCGAGCCTGCAACCTTGAATTTAACAATTTAGGTAGAGGGTTCTCTCAAATATATATATATATATATATATATATATATATATATATATATATATATATATATATATATATATATATACACACACCTCACAATATTGGTAGAGGGCTAATTCATCGACAACGTTATTAACACAACCATTCATTTAGTTTTTTTATGCATTATTTAATGAGTGTTAGCCATATGGTCTGTAAAATTATGCAGACTGAGGTAAAAGTTTACGATGGATACCCAGATTCAGGTCAAAAGATAAACGCACTTGGGATTTTACGATTGATACATGTAAAGATAAAATGCCTATAGTAATGGTACCATTATCATAATTTATTGTTTATGATCAAAGATAAAATATTGTTTTGATTTCAGCGCTTTTCTCCAAAAAAAAAAAACAAAAAAAAAAAAAAAAAACCCCAATCTTCAAAAGCGGCTAAAACTGAATTTAAAGTAAAAAAACTGTTAAGATTATAAGAAGTTATGAACAATGTTAAGACATTCTGTTTTTATTAGTGTACACAAACTCTGGTTTTAAATGGATGTTTGTATCAACAGAACTATCATTTTTCTCAAACAAGCATGGAAATGCTTAGAATAATGTATTCCTGGTTATATTACGAAATCTGAATATTTAGGAATGTGTCGTCTGAAATTAGCCGATCTTGTTCACATAGAAACCGCCCAATATTCTGCCCTCCCCCGTAAAATCCTAACCCGGGAGGAGGGCTGTATAGCAATAACTTACTGTTACCTGCTGTATTTTCAGTTGCATAATATTTTATAGGAGTCGTGTATTGCTGTAGATTAACGTCTTTCTTTTATTGTTGATCCAAACTGTCAATTCGAATTTATCAAGCTTTCGGGGTTTTAATCCAGATCTCCCAACCACTAATATTTGCATTACTCTATTATGTTTACAAAGATGTCCAGTTTAGCATACCTGGTGTGGGTGAATTGATTAGTATTTGTAACGACTAGGAAAAGATGATCAAAAGGGCATTTATAAGTCTGATGCACTAGCGTTATCTTTTAAGACCACTTAAAAATCTTACTTTTTTAGCAAACTTTAATCTGATAAAAAAAAAATAAAGTTCTCTGTGTGATAGGAAGTGTTGCCAAATTAAATTGAATTGCCACATTAAAGGAAAATATCTTTAATGTGAATATTTTAGTTCAGCTCAAGTCTGTTTATGGCTGTCATTTTTCTAGGTGTTCAACTTCTTAATACAGAATTGCTTGCCATTTGAAAAATTTTGCTTGATCTTTCTTGGATATTAATCCAGTTCATGACTAGATTAAATTCGTAATTGAACACAGGCGTTTGAGTGGTTATCGGCTTATATTAAATGTATATACTTGGTAGCCTGTATTTGTGTACGGAGTGAAAAAACCCACCGTCAAAACATTTGTTAAAGGATTAATTTTAAACTGTTTTAAAATAAATTGAATAAAATAGTATCCACTTCTCATTATCATATGATATTGTTACTAATATGTGAGATTAAAGATCTACCGGTATACTACACGCAGTTGTGTTGGCATCCAGTGTCAATTCAACAAATCGTCAATAATCACCCTACGGAAGATCTCGATTTTATAACAATTTTTAAAAATTAACACATTTTGTAACTAAAATGATGAATGAATAAAAATAAAGAGAAAAACTTTTTAATGCCAACAGTTTTGTTTTACAATGATATGTAGCAAGAAATGTTCAGATAATATCTTTAATTATGTCAACTTTGTAAACAATTCTAAATTCCGAACTGGTATTATTTGAAATCTTATGTCATTTTTGCCGCTGAGAAAAAAAGAAGAAAATTTTTGTTTTTCTCACCAAACCTTTTTTTACCGCTATACTTTTGAAATCGAAAGTTTAAAGGTAGGCTGGACCTCGGCCAATTTTAAGAGAGAATTTTGATGTTACTTTCATTTTAAGCATATATAAATATGCACGAATCCATAGTTTGACTTTGTTCATGAAGACAGGTAAGACACATTGTTATCCTGAATGTGCAATAAAAAAATGTTGTAATTTTTTACTTGTATACTTTGGATGAAAACATCTCTGTGCATAATATGATCTGAACCATTGTATGATAGTAGATAATTTCTTTGGTACTCCTTTATGATTTTAAGTTCATTCAGCGGTCATTCACAGTGATGAAATGTTACATGTATCAGGCATATGCATTCAATTCACAATTTATGTTTAGTGAATTTCAACGTCTTAAAGATTAACAGTATTGCATTTATTTTGAAATATGGCATGGAACTGCATAAACTGAGTTTAAATGGTTTGTATTCAACAAAAGGTGCATTTTTTTTCAGAAATAAACTCCTAACAACGGAGTGCCGATAAAAAAGTATTTAAAAATACGATATATGCATTTGTATTCGACAGCAACAATAATTTATTAATACTAAATGATATTTTGTGGGCCTGGTGGACGTAACAGGCAATTTAATCGGGTTTTTATCGCAGAAAAAGACGTGTGTCCCTATGTTCAAATTATTTCTAGGCTTTTGCCTGTGTGTGTTTACAAATATTGCTACGTCTGGTTTTTTTTTCATTTTTGCAGACGAGTTATTCTACATGTAGTTGGCTTTTGTGCATAGCAATTTATCTTGGGACGCCTCAAAGTGTAAGAATATTTTGTATATGAACTTAATAAGATGTATTCATTATAACTGTTTATAATATAATGTCCAGAGTATGTGAATTTTTTAAAACAATTAATGACACTATTTTAATCTGATTTTAAGATATCCGGCGGAATTATCTGTCCATGGTCGAAGCAAACAGCAAAAATAGTTCTATCATATCCAAGTGATAGGAGGGAAATGGAAATAAGAGCAAAGATAAAAGATGTGAATTATAGGCTCGCGAGCGAAATTGTTCATCGATAGAGAAAATCAAGTATCACTGTGCTATGAACGAGCTCGAGAACGCATTCATTAAAGTTTGTCTGTAAATTGAATACACGGTGACTATCCCAATTTGTTTAGAATCAAGTCAGGACATGTTTGAGCGTAGTAGTTTCTTTACATAATAAAAACAGTGTAGATCATCGTTATTTGTAAATTTACAAAACTTTGAAGTGACCTAAGGTACGTAAAACGCTTGAAAATTTCCCCTGAATTAAATCTTGACAAAAGAGCAAGGTCAGGTTCGTGCCTATCTACTTTACAAACGACAGCGTTGTTTAGTAAAGCCCCTTTCACAATTGGCGCACGAGCAGAAGCGACTGAATATTCGTGCAACCGAAAAAATTAGATATTAATCGTAAACTGTTGCCGAAATAATCGCATTTGAAAAAAGTATTGGTACAAAATTCGCACGATCTAAGCGAACGTTGTGCGACGTAAACGCATTAAATCTTACGATATATCTTGTGTCTATATGCGACTGTTTTACAATGAAAGCGACTGTTGAAAAATAAAGCGATAGGATCGCGCGAGAGACCAGATGATCGGACGATTGAACCTGCGCCAATGCGATTGGACGTGCGATCATGCATTCCATGGTAAGAATGCTCGTGCGAGTCAGAGGGGGTATATATACCGCCCATTTCCGACTCTATTCAGTAGACATAGTTGAAAGCGAGAGAACATGCCGCCCAAGAAAAACAGAGATGCAGCAGCATTTATTATTACACCTCAATATGATTGATCTAGAAAGTCACGTGGCAGGGTGATTTCATAGGAATGAAAAAGCTTATATGAGCACATGATGTAGACAAGTATGATTAAATCACAAGTATTTAATCATTATGATTCTTTATATATCACAAAACCAACTTTACTATCTATGAAATTATGAAAGAAAAGTGAGACAGTAACAGAGGAAATCAAACAATCAAACAATTTTTAGAAATCGACGTATTTTGTATAATGGTAGGTTGTTCGTTTATTGCATTTATGTTCAGGGAATATGAAGATTTATTCCCACCAAAAAAACAAATTTCCCTCGGGCGAAGCCCTGGGTAAATATAAGTTTTATTAGAGAAATAAATCTTCATATTTCCTTACCATCATGCAATAAATGTATATTGTTGAATTGTGGTCTGAAACTGAGATGCTTATACATGGTATATATACAAGTGGCAAAGCAAGGCATATTACACTGATAAATCGTGCAATGATAGTAAAACGTTGCAAGATAACATGAGATATGTTAAGCAACAGTCTCATGGTCGCACAATACGCGCATTAACAACTGCCATCCATCTTACGATCTTTAAAAATCGTGCATCACTCTTGCGAGTACACAAAACGTTGTAAAACGTTCGTACTAATGTTCGTGCGTTGCACTGCGATAATTTAGATCGCGTTCGGTCGCGTCTGAATAGTGTGCATGTCCACTATTCAGAGAAGACCTGATGCGACCAGTAAAACGTATGCAACGAATGCGAGAGCTCGTGCAACGTAAGCGAGAGCTCGTGCAACGTATGCGAGAGCTCGCGCGAAGCTCAAAAATGTCGATCGCAAAGTGGTGTAACGTGGTCGTGCGCCAATTGTGAAAGGGGCTTAACATAGAGGCTTTATAAAGCAGAAGGATTTTACTCAACCTTAGCAACAAAAAGGGGGTATTGTATAATAAGGGAGAAGGGAGCTTACAATCCAGCACCTTGACCAGGCTGAAGCTAGCAGCCACTAACAGCAGCCATTAAGCCCGAAGAAGCTAGCAGCCAATAAGGAAATTCATCAAAGTACTGAGAGTACTCGAAGAGAAAGTTATATTTTACTTTATTATCGGCATATTTTAATTAATATCAAGACAATTTATGCATGAATAATTTCTCTGAGCATGGACAACTTCGGAGGCAGTAAAGCTCGCCTGGATTAAATTATCAATGCGTTTGTGTCTAATGAATTCAATTGAATATTGGTATTTGGCTATTCGTATGCTTAAAAATTGATCCCCAAGTCTGTTTACTTTTCTCCAAAAATAACATGCCTCGGAAATCATAAAAATCCTCGTATAATTCCAAAAATGGGAACGATCAGACATCGTACATTGTAATTTTATTCTCATAAAAAACTACCATCAATCAAAAACCAAAACGTTAGAAATCCAAAGATGAAATTGGGATTATTTTGTGTCAGCCATGTTTTGACGTGAACCTTCGGGGAAAATGACAAGAGACTATTTAGCTCACCCGAACTTTGTCATATTTTAGCATTTCACAATGATATAGGGATGAAAAGTGGTCCATTATCTACCTTATCTTCGAAGTGTGCATCAAAAGAATACCAGGGCACTGTAGAGGACCTATTGGGCTACTATATAAAAATAGCCCTATAGGTCCCCTACATTGTCCTGGTATCCGTTTGATGCACACTTCAAAGATACAAGAGATAATGGCCCGCCTTTCACCCCTATATCATTGTGAAATGCTAAAATATGACAAAGTTCGAGTGAGCTAAACCGACCCTTTTCATTGTCATTGTTGTATTCTTCGAAGGTTCACATTAAAACATGGCTGAGACAAAATAATTCCAATTTCATCTGATGATTTTCGCTGTTTTTTGACTGCGATAAATGATAATTATTTATGAGAAAAAAATCACAATGCTACGTGTTCTATTGTCTCATATTCGTAATAATACGATGTCTTTTTGATTTTCGATTGATGTTTCCGGGGGAGTGAAAAGGCCCGAGGATAGATTTTTAAACACGCACATGTTCAACTTCGATGTAAGCAGATTATCTTGCCACACTGGATTGGGTTTGGGTTTTTATTGTATCTGTATCGTTTTATGCCTTTTAATAAACTTTAATTTAACATTTCTTTTATATCATAATACGTTTGCATATCACTTTATACGATGTATATAGTTTTTCTATTTGTATCAGTAAGACTACACATATGCTAACATTATTTTCATAAAGACATATTTCACTTCTATCCAACAAAGACGCATTTATAATTCTTATCCAGGTGAGCTTTACTGCTTCGGAAGTCGTCAATGCTGGTACAATTTATTGAGCATTAATCATTTTGATATTAATTAAAATATGTCGATAACTAAGTAAACTATAATTTTCTGTTCAAGTACTCTCAGTACTTTGATGAATTTCCTTATTGGCTGCTAGCTTCTACGGGCTTAGTGGCTGCTGTTAGTGGCTGCTAGCCTCAGCCGGGTGGCACCTTGCTGTAAAGTCTTACAACTTTGGATAATTCGCAAAAATTAAATAAATATATGGTTGACTATGAGGCCAATAGCTTTTGAAAAAAAATTCAATCTCTTAACACGGACGGTCCACAAATAATGAAATATTGTGAAGTCTTCCTGAAACAACAGCACGTTAAAAACAAAATGCGACGGATAACAAATGCATAAGATCAAGATAATAAACGGAGACTGGTGGTTTGGTAATAAGCGCATATTGACATTGACCAAAGTTACTAGGCCTAGCAGACCTACGTGTTAAATATTCATGAAAACCATAAAATCCCTCCCTTTAGTCAAATATGTCTTATAACTCACCAACAGAATTTTTTTTAGATGAATGTACAGTAATCATGAATAAATCATGTAGGTCAAAGGTAGATGTCGTATTTGATCTTTTTAAAAGGGTTCTTGTGTGAATAATATATTCTATCTCATCAGCCCGTTCTAGCTCGAAGTTTACATAAAGATGGCCTGTCGGTATACGATAGTTGTCATGTACAATACTTTTTAACGATGGTTAACAATAGGCCTATGGGGCCACATCGCTCACATGAGCAACAATGGGCGTTCAAAAGATAGTGTGCCATATGGCCCCTCGGTAAAATAACAAAAAAATAAATATTGTAAAGCATTCGAATTTTATACTTAATTTTGCATACACGTAATCTTTGATGGAATACTTTATGGAATACTATTTTTACACAGAATAAGAAAATCCTACGCAAGATATAAAAGTAAACATTTGTCAGGGGTACATTGTTAACTTCCAATTCCCCATATGTTCGTTCTGTCCCCTTCCCCCCACTTTATAAAGCGATCAAAATATATATGAGAGCATATAGGTACATTTTCTTCCTCAACTACTTACTAGTTGTTGTATTTTAAAAATAATTTAATATAATAATTTGCATTTTATGAAAAAAATCCTATTAATGTGAAGAAGAAAATTGTACCTCAATGCGCTCAAAAATTTAATTTAGCTTTTCCATTATAATTAAATGACTGTTGCTCACCTCGTGTAAACTCGTGTGACTTCTATAACTTTACTAACACTTGATTGATGAATACACTGGAATGAAAAATGTTGTCACGTGACATGGTAAAGAGCTATAACAATCAATGTTACAGTTTTGACAGGCACACCACTCTATTTTACTAAGGTCCACCCATTATTTTCATCTTTATTCAAAAATAACAAATGGCTACAAACCAGGACAATTTTCCGCTAAAATATTTTCTTAAGAATAGCGGTGATTCCTTTATCCCCACAACAAAAATGTGTCAGAACTATAGAAACTGTTTTTACGGTGTCGTTTTTTTTTACTCGTGTCTGAAAAACTATCAAAATTGATGTAGATTTCACATTATTCATTGTATAAAGAGGGGGCCCCAGAGAGTAGGTATATACAGCATATTATCCTTTAATTTTTTATACAAGTATTTAACTTTTAGCGAGACATTTCTAATGATCAACCAAAATTTCAGCGTCATTCGTAGAATTATAAGCAAGATACAGAGCTCACAATTCTGCTGGGTTTGAGTCATATTTTGTTCACATGAGTTTATTACATTCAGCTTAAGATTTTTAACATGGTATTTTCTATTCAGCATTTGAAATGGAAACAAAAAGAATGGCATCAGATCTGTGAACAACATAGAATTGTTAGCAAATCTCTGTATCTTGCTTATAATTTGAAGCTTAACACTCAAATATGGTTAGTAAATAGAAATCGTAAACAATTAAACATACGAAACATGCACTATAACAGATAAAGAGCACAATTTAATTTCCAAAATGAATCATATACATGTATATATCTACATATTTCCGTCAGCGATATTAAACTCTGTTTAAACTAAATAAACTCGAAAGCATCTAAACAAAACACATTGCATTACGCAAAAGATCATACCGAATTACCAATAGAATGAATTGTATATTAGTACTTTGTTAATACATCAGATTTTGCTTAATTTGCACAGGTAAACAGTTAACTGTTTAATTTACCGAAGTCTCTGTTTGATTCGATACGTAAATATTACAAAATACAGGCGATAGTTCCCAGGTTACAAAGCATAAATAATGAAATCGAAACAAAAATCAAAACAAGCTAACACCACTGTCATATGTGAGCACCAATATCAGCACCAATGTTATATGCATGTTTCAAAGATTCCCTTCGTACGCGAACGGTTGCACAACAATCAATTCATCATTGTCTGATCGACTCGTTTTTCATATGTCATGTCTGCTTGAAACAAAGAACCTTGTTTTAGAAGTATGGATTACGAGTCTTGGTAAAATGGGTAGGCAAACCCGGGTCGGGGCAAAATATAAGCCGGGGCAGATCGACAATTTGTATGAGATTGGCTGATTAATCACTGCCAATTTTTGTTTTGCACCGGCTCGGTTTTGCCTACATTACATTGAATTTGACTCAGTAGTTCTTGAGGAGAAGATTTTTAAAAATGCACCCCCCCCCCTTATTCTACAGTAACCAAGTTTTCTCCGCTTTGAACAAAGATCAGTCTTTCATTTTTGCAATTTATATTTGCCTTATCATAAAGATGCTTTATGCTAAATTTGGTTGAAGTTGGTCAAGCAGTTTTAGAGAAGTTCAAAATGTAAAAAGTTTACAGACGGACGGACATACAGACAGACGACGGACAAAATGTGATTTGGAATCTGGTCAGGAACAGAAGCCGATCTCCAACATTTTCTTAAAATCGCAAATCATAAACATCCGAATATTCGATTTGACCTACGATTTTCAAAATCCAGCATAGAGTTCCTAGATGATAAAATTTCTCTTGAAGAGGTATTCCTTTCTACAGACCTTTACAGTAAACAGAATGACAAACATATATACCTAAACAAATCCAGCCACCCTGAATCTACAAAATAATCTATACCCTTTGGACATACTAAACACGATCTTGTTGCGAGATTTTAGAAGTTGAGATACATGTATGACCTTGATTTTGCTATTCAACGGCAAAACATGAAATGTCTGAAATAGAAGAAAGAGGTCTTTATTCTAAAGGCCAGAGATTAGTTTGTTTCGGACGTAAAAGCTTTGGTTGAAAACATTTAGATTCTTCTTGGCCCCTAATTTGATAGGCCCCTAATTTGATATTAAATAAAAGGTTTTATAACACTAAACACATTTTGAGAACCAAGTGTTAAAAAGTCCTTACCATTCTTGAGATATCTAGAAAAGATTGTTTAAGGGGCCGACCCTTTATCTCCGAAATTTTGTTGGTTAAATATTGTTGATAACATCATTTGGAGCATTTTCTTTTCAAAAATGCTTTTCAAGATATTTCTCCTTTTTATATATAAATGATGAAAATATTAGGTTTCTAGCCACTTAAACCCCCCCCCCCCCCCCCCTATTTACCTACCATATGAGAAAACTTTTATCACTTATGGATAAATAATTGTAAGATAAGCATTGTTGCTTCTTTAACATATTACAAAATATATCTCAGTAAAAAGCTGTGCATGAAAGACCTTAAACTCCTCATGATCCCTAATTTGAGGGGCCAGCCCCAATTTCTTGATATCAAATAAAAGGTCTTTAGATATTAAACACATTTTGTTCAACAAGTGTTTAGAAATTCCTTACCATTCTTGAGCTAGAAAAAAACATTTTAGGGGCCGACCCCTTATCTCCTTATCGGTGCCATTTAACGATTTTTTTTTAGGTTTAAATGTAGTAAAGAACTTCATTCTCAGCTTCTTTTTATATTGCATGTAGAAATATCTGTACATTTTGAGATAGAAGTGATATCAAGTATTTGATCTTTTGCCCCTTAGAACCCTTAATTTCGTAACAAATGAGAACATTTTTATAATGTATCTATTAGTTAAATAATTGTATGATAAACATGTTTGCTTCTATAACATCACAAAATATTTCTCAGTAAAGTCAATGAATGAAAGACTTTAATTTAGGGGCCAGCTCTTTTTTCCAAATATCAAATGAAAGCTTTTTATATAAGTAAACTTTATTTGCTCTATGTATCTTTACAAATTAATTTCGAGAAAAGAGGTAATCAAAGAAAACCTCGAAAAAGATTAACGCATTTTGAATCTCAATTTTCGGGTTCAGGCGAGATATGATTGTAAACCATCATGCACAATTTCAATCTTCTGTCTACCATTACTGAAAAGTTTAAGCTCATATCTGCTATAGTTTAAGAAGAGTACTGCCGACAAATTACCCCTCTGAAAATCGCTAAAACGATGATATATCAAAACTGGAAGTGTCGTCATCAATAAAAAAAATTGCAATAATATTCATATCATTATCTATTAGACTGCAAAGTTTCATGAAAATCCTAGTTTCCAAGATCTTGCGTGCACAACTTTGTAAGAAAAAAATAATAAATTAAATATAGAAGAATAGGGAAAAAGAAACAAAGCAATAAAAATAAGGCTTTTTGTGGGAAACGGACCTTAATTATCGCAAATGTGGAAATTCTAACAAGAAGGTCGAAAATCAACTTGTGAAGGGGGACAAACCCAACCGCTCCGTTTTATTAAACTACAGAAAAATTAACAAAGAGTGTAACCGTGTGCCGTTTGTGTAAAATTATTCCGGAGGACTACCAAATATTCATCAAATATTAAAGAAACGTCAAAATATTCTTGAAAATTCCGACCGCCTGAAACTCCTGTTTCAGAACACACCTATACACTGCATGAAAAAACAGCTTTACAATACATGTAAATATATTGTAAATTTTATATTTACATTACCTTTAATTGTATTTACAAAAATTTACTTAACCAAGACAAATAAGTTAAAGGTAATCTTTACTTGACTTTACATAAAAGTAAATGAATTGTAATGGCCTATTTTACAAAGCAATTTTTTTCCAGTAAAGCTAATCTTTCAGTTTTGTAAAACTGGCTTTACAACAATTCAATTATGAAATTTACTTTTAAGTTATGATAATTAAATATAGTTGTAAAGACATCTTTACTTTTGTAAATCTAATGGAAAAGTTTGATTTACACTTTAAATTTTAAAAATTCATTTAGCGATAATACCATTCAAGCTTTCAGAGTACTTTTTAAGCTTATTACATAAATGCCTTTAATCATTAGAAAATTAAAATGCTTGAAATAAAAACCAACAACACCATTTAAAACATCATCATAATAACTCTATTTCAGTAGAGACATGATATATAATATATATATATATATATATATATATATATATATATATATATATATATTATATATATATATATAGTTCATAAAGGATGACATTTATTCAATGCAAAAAAACAAACAAACTGATGGCTATTTAGAACAATTTTCCCAGTCCTGAATTACAGATGTTAACCTTAAGGAGACACAATCCACATGAACTGTTCAGGAAGCGTTGGAGGTTCTTCATCCTTAAGACTTCCACGAGTCCTTTTGGAAAGCAGTCTTTTACTCCTGACTGGACAAGTCTCCAGGAACTTTTTGTCCAGACTGTCTTTAACACTCCGGAAGCTTTCACTTTCCCAGGAAAAAGGGTGGGAAATAAAGCCATCATCCCCTTCCTCGTCGCTACTCATGTACTTATGTGCTGACTTGCTGGAAAGTAATCCACGCACAAGCTCCTTCTTGTCCTTTGACCATTTTGTTTTCTTGTCCAAGGCAGACAGCCGACGTCTAAGTTTCTGCAATGATGAACAAAGATAATGAATTTTAAAATAGTTTAAATTCTTTTGAAAAAAGAAAGAACAAAAAAGCTTGATATGCCTCTTAAATCAGCTTCTCGTATCACACAATCATAATAGAAAGAATCCCAATAATTAGAATAAAAATTATTTAGAAATATCTGAACTGTTGAAATATGACATGTTAAAACCTTTCTCAATCTAATACTACCTCCTTTTTTCTCTCATAGGTTGCCTGCCTCTTTTTGTGAATTTCTGCCTTGTTTTTTGACATTCTGTTTTCTGCCTCCTTCTTTGAGGTGAAATATCTTTTGATGGCACCTGCAAAAGAAATTAATGAATAAGAAATGTTCTCAATATAAAAAATCAAGTAGTTTTGAATCAATCTTGTTATCAGGCCACAGTAAGCTGGTTCACCTTCTCAGTTGACTGAGAAATAAATCGTATTAAATAACTGCATCACGAAATGCATATACATGCACATAACCTCATTCATATTTACAGTTGTGGTTACACTACCAACTTTGCAAATTCGTCTATGGTTTTAATTTTATATCAACTGCCTGTTAATATAACAGTTGTGTTCACAGATCATAGATATTTTACTTTAAAAAAATGTATAAATGACATTTAAAATTTACCATGTATAACTTCCTCTGAGGTATCTGGGGCAATTCCTTGCACACTTGTTTTAATGTAATTGGTAAGTTCAAAGTTGTCTTCATCTGTATACCTGTGAGCAAATATCAAAATATTTGGGAAACTGATTTTTAGATTTTCATTTAATTTCATTTGGATTCTGGCAAGAGTTAATCTAGTAATACCTCTTTTTCAAATTCCATGTCATGTCTCTCTCAAGGCCACTTGTGTAAAAATCTTTAACTGCAACCTGAAAGCATTCAGAATACTTAAGATACTTGGTCATGCTCTTCAGTGTACATGTACAGTTGAACTTCGATATCTCGAACACTGATATCTGGAATACATGAAATTATCGAAGTGATTTTTAAGTCCCAACCACTTATTTTTCAAGTATTTTACCCTCAAATACTCGGATATCTCAAAGTTTTTAAATGGTCGCATATGCATCTAGTTCGAGATAACAAAGTTATCTGTATATATCTTACCTCCTACTAAATTGTAAGGAAATCATTAGTTAATAGCAGTCACATGAAGACCGTGTATAATCCATACACAGTCAGTTCGTAATATATCTCCCCTTGAGCATGATGACGTCATTCTTAGAGTATTGTGATGTCAGGTTTTGTACCAACATTGAAACTTCTAACTCTGTTATAAACTTTTTGAAACTTCTGTTACAAAAACATTAATTGAAATTATCATATATAAAATCTATAAAAAATAGTATGACTTACTCTTATTTTACTTGGAATCTCTACAGGTTCATTTGCTTTTCTTTTTTCCATCTCTCCTTTAATGGTTGAAACGTCTTTTTTCAAGCTTGTGATCCCCTGCATCATTTCCTTTTGGTTTCCAATGATTTCTTGAAGTTGTTGCTTAAGTGATTTTCCTTTAACAAAGAAAGTTGTTTTTTACACAGACTATAAAAAAGAATATTAAGTGAAATGAAAGTATCCACTAATGGATTTTGATATCTTGTAAAATTAAAGCAACTTTACCCCTAAGCCCCTGTCCCTTTAAAAAAATGAAAGTACGAATATTACCACTGGATATTTCTGCACCAGGTGTTACATGCACATTTGGTTGTTGAGTCATATCATTTCTTTGGGTTCTTGAACCCTGCATTTATATAAAAAAAAACCCACATAAATACATTTTTGATAAGAATGCTTGTACCACCACAATAATGAATTATGATACTTTCTCCATTTATTGGGTATCCTGGTTTTAGCTGAAAGGATACCTACCAAATTTCTGCCTGTTTGACTTTGATTTGAAGCAGGAGTTAACGTTGTCCTTTTTCTTGGGGACTTTCTAGTTGGTGATTTCCGAATTCCAGACTTAAAGAAATGTGCATATGGTTATAAAATAAAACGAAACAAACATAAATTCAATAACAATTGTTTAATACAGATGTATATAAAAGGAGCCACGGACAGATGCCAGACAAGAGCTCTCTTGAGCTTCCAGCCCATTACGTACCGGTAATTAAACTAAAAAATGATAAACTGCATAATTGTTTGGGTATTATGATCATGATGGTCTACTCAGAATTCGAAGAAAAATTTATTTGTGGTAATAAATCTTTGTCTCCCAAACATTCGTGCAATAAATGTTTAATAGGGTTACCCCTTCCTGAAACAAATATCAATAATAAATATGTAATTTATTTACCATTTGATTTCCACAAGGTGCATCGATATCACTGCTGTCAGAATCTGATGGCATTGGTACTCTTCCAATTTGAACCACATTCCTGGCTTGTGGGGTTTTCTCTTTTAACTGTTGGATTTAAAAAGTAAGAGATAAAAATGAAAATTTACAAAATATTGAGAATTATTTAGTATGTTATAGCATTATCCAAACATATGATGATAAGTAAATTGTTGTGCTATTTGAAAGTTGATACATGTATTTAAATAGTGTAGCCATATTCTATATCTTTTAAATAATAAACATGTATATGCTTGGCTAATGCTTGAAATAGAAACTATTCATATGAGGATTGTATCAATAAGTACAGGAAATTGTTTAAGTTCTGTTGTTCCTGAAAGCCTCTTACTTGTGATTTTTTGCATTTAGATGTCCTCTTTCTTGGGGATTTTCTAAGGGGAGGTAAAGGACCAGGAGAGCTCTGTTGAGACAAAATCAAAATATTGATACAAAGTACTGAAAGTCAGACTTTTGTTGATGTTTCATTATACCGGTACATCAAGATCAACTCCCCATTTCTTCATCACAACTGTTTAAAAACTGATATCAAAAACAAAGTCTATGTCTATATTTTTGGATTTTCCAACATGCAACCAGATGCATGGTAATTAGATAAAGAGATGGTTTGTGCATAATAAAGATAATGGGTGTCAATAAATATTTTTACATACCATGTAAATAGACAGATCATTGCTGTCAGAATATGAATCTGATGGCAGTAATAGTCTCCTAGTCTGTACATTACTGGCCTTTGGGTTTTTGTCTGTTGACTGCTAGAAATAAAGCAAAAATCTTTTAATATCAAGATAATCATGTTAATCAAAGGTGCGTGTTATTAATACTATTGATGTGACTGACAATTTATACCGTATTTTTTTCTATTGTGATTTGCTTCTTAAATGCATTTAAAATATTCACGAGTAGAAATAAATAAATCATGATAAATATTATCATGATATGTACATACTGGGCATCAAGTGAATTAAGTACATGTGCATTATGATAGATCCTTACTTGTGATAGTGACTTATGAATAAGTACATGTTTCCTTGGTGACCTTCTGAGGGTAGGCGTTTGTTCTTGAAATTTCTGCAAAAGAAGACACAGAAAATGTTATCTCCAAAAATAAATTATTCATGTCAAGATTTATAAATACTGTAGATTCCTTCTTAAATGCAAGGAATGTAAATATCTGCGTTAAATCTCAAGAGGCACATCTCGCAGATTTTATAACCTCGCTTCTATTTATCAGACAATTGTAAACTACCAGGTAATTGAAAATTTGATAAAAATTCAACATTTTATATTCTCACAATTTAATGCAAAATATTTAAATCATGGAATTAGAATATCATGACAGTTTCTGCAATTTTAGAGCTAATACTAAAGCAAGCAAGTAGCAAAGGGGTAAGGGTGGGGGAACATGCAGCCCCGCCTCATCCCATACTTTTATTTTCGGGAAACCAACTACTACGCGCATTGATGCAGTTTTCCGGTCAATTTTTTCTTTGATACGTCGATCAATAGAAAAATTATTATCTTCATTTCTTAAATCAATCAAATTTCAAAACACAGTGTATATGAACTCAAATGTAATAGCTGCATATGGACTTCAATACAATGTTAAAATAATTCAATGGCAAAAATAATTCTTAAGACTTGGTGTTCTGCATATACATGTATAACAGTTTTATCTTAAGAAGCGTACAAGTTTTACAATAGATATCTTTCTTTTAATGTATAACACAAAGACTGTATGTATATAAATTGATTACAGGCAGGAGTCACGGGACATAGCACCAGAGATGTTTTTAAATTACCCAAAATATACCTCATACACCCCCCCCCCCCCACCACTTAAATAAGCGTGAGAGAAAAAAATCCGGAAAAATGTTCTGGATCCGCGCATAAAACCATTATACCTGAAACACCAGCCCCCCCCCCCCCCCAGGCAAACTCAAATAAGCGTCAGAATTCCCTCCCCCCCCCCCCCAAAAAAAAAACGGAAAATTTTCTGGATCCGCGCATTAAACCAATATGATATGAAATATCGGGGGGCGGGGAGGGGGGGGTCGAACCAGAGGGAAGTGACACCTCCCGTCAATGAAGTTTCATATAAATAGAGAGAGAAATCTAAATAAACTGCCACAAAATAAACCGAAGACCTATCATAAGGCTAGCGATGATACAATGCATTCTTACCTTTTTCTTTGATCTGGGTGCGGAGAGAATGCTTTCAGATCCCGATTCCGATTCAATGGGCGAAAGTCGATGATCATCAGCATCCGGCGTTTCCTCAATATGCAAATGAAAACTCTCTTGCTCATCTATGTCTGTGTCTAGTTCGGTTGTTGAGTCCATAACGATAATTTGAGCTCAGTAACGATCGTTCTCCCCATCTTCGAGTTTTATACTGTTCAAATGCGATTAAGAAAGCTCTCGGTGGCAGTGATTGGTCAATTGACCACAAGCGCGCACACATGCACGTGTTCTCCTTTTTTGGAACAAGTTATCGGATGCCTGTACCTACAAAATGTTAAATTTGTACGGATAGTCAAATAAAAGAATAAACAATTTTAATAAATATCGGACATGCATTCCCCCCTGCTTTATTAAATAAATAAGGTTACGCTAATCACCAGCTGATTATAGGGCACGCGTACGAAATAAATAAGAACGGGTGAATTCCGCCTCATCTTTGGCGCGGATTGATGAACAAAGGAAAGTTGATGAACTACAACATTTTGTACAACGTTTGTGATTGATTATGACAGAAGATAGAATATTGCAGAGTTGATACATGTTAGGTAAGTGGTAACATTGACTTATAACCATGATAACACATATATACATAATAAGCATGTATGAACGGATATTTTTATAGAACAGCGGTTGAGGGTCAACTGATCGTGATCGTGATTATGCGATCGTGATCTAGCGAGTGGCCAAGTTTTTCATATTGGGAATTCAATCCCCAAACAAATACAGCCATGCAAAATCCCGATGTATGCTGTAGATCTAATGTTTTAATGTTTAATTGATCATGACTTAATGACACTGGTGTGTAGAGAGAGAGAGAGATAGAGAGAGCTCGAGAGGAGAGAGAGCTCGAGAGTTGTCCCAACATCCGACAACATTTTTCGCGGCTCGAGGTACGGGTGCTTACAGACAGGAGATGTTATGTTATACATGTAGCAGGGACGTATATATAAGTATATAGTTTTATACATCCCTGGTTATAGTTTAAATTTTATGTATTTATTTATTTTTTTTTTTTGGGGGGGGGTGTCACACACATTGATTTACACTTTGATGATGGTCTTAGGACTTTCAAAAGGAAATACTGTACTACTGTACAATTACCAAAGAGAAGAATGTTTTTATTTGTTTATTTTTGCTGGGGGGGGGGGAAGGTTCTGGGGATTCTATCTCCCAACCAATAGATAGCACAATTGGGGGAGGTTAATCTGAAAATACATGTACAAAGCAGGGACACCTGTTGTTTTGATCAATTTGTTTGGCCCACAGTCATTATATAAACTTGTAGAGTTTCTTCCAACAAACAAGGGGGATTTGTGGGAAGAATATTTTTAAGGTTTAATTTCAGGTTTTATGTTTTAAATTGCCATTATGAAATTAATACATATCAACATACATGATCTTAATTACTAGCAGTCGCGTTAAAACTTAAGTTGGTATGGGACATCTGTCGATATTAATGTGGATTAAAGTGCATTATAATTAGAATACTTTAACCAGTTTAGAATTTTCACATTTTACAAATTTTAGCCAAAAATTTGCTTATAAAAATATTTGGAGAGGTAAAAATTGTAAAACCCCCATCGGGAGTCGAACTCAGGACATACAGATTCGAAGTAAACCTGTTAGGTGACTATGTTGGGAAAGAAACAACTAATATAATTATACTTCATTTTATTGTTTATTTCGATAAACAATATGTCACAACATGGAGGTGTCCCATACCACCTTAAAATAAGTCAGAAAATGCGCCTTAAAATTCAGTTCCATTTAATTTATTGTAATTGTCAATGAGCTTTACAACTAATTGGATTGCAAAATAAACATCCCAGGTTTTAGACAATTAAAAACCGTGTTATAAGTTAAGTTATGTTACATCATATTAACATAAGTATATTTTTCTCGATATCTGTTTATAATAAAGTTAAATAGTGCATTAAAACTTTAAATATTTGTAATTGTATTCATATAATTCATGATATTGATACATCCAAATCAGGCCCTACCTTCACCAACTTTCCACAAGTCAACACTCAGCATTTTTACCTCTAATTTATTAGGTTAATCCTTAACAGGAATTGAGTTAAGGATTGAGTTAAGTGAATTAAAAATTTTGATGATGGTGAGGCCAGGTTGTATACATGCATGTCTCCACAACCTCTACATTTGTTACGTTTAATAGCTAGCTGACTAAAATAATGAATGATTATTCATAATTGAATTATTCAAATATACCATATGGTAGATATATTAGAAAAAAATGTGCAATAACATATGCTCATAATAATTATAAACTTTGAATTAATGTTTAAAGAATGCATCTTTTTTAGGAGAGACAGAGAGAGTACATAATACATTTATTTATTGTCATTTTTTACAGACTAAACAGTGAAAAGGATAAACAGAATATTTGCTGGAATACTACACTTCTTATTCCTGTAATTGGTCAACGGTTATGGATCTACGCAATATACATTTATGTAAGTAACCTAGGAGTCTGGATTTAAGTAATTGTTATATTTTCATATCTGTGCACATATTTTTAAGGATGTGTTATATTGCTGAAATTTTTTTATGTAAGTTGCTTACTACTGGTATTCAAATACTGTTAGTTGAGAGCATTAATCGGGTTAATCCTCTGAAACATGTTTTGCACAGTTCTTTCTGTTGCCTTTAGATGTATGTTGTTAAAACTAATGGATTCCCAAGATCAAAACTCATGACAACGAGCTGTTATTATCTGTTGTAAATATTTTGGGAAACATTGAGCTTGGATAACATGGACCCCTCTTTGCAGGGCACCCTTTTTGATGTGTAGGATTTCAGTGTTTCACACTGTTAGGTGTAAATTAACAACATGGCACTGCATCTGGAAGTCAGCAGCAGTACATAGATAAACCATCTAGTATACACATGTCAGCTATTATTATCTCACTTAAAATTCCAACAGTCATTAATATCCAACCGGGATGATCCTTGCTCTCTACAGGTTGTTTATTATTTGTCTTGGTATGTGATAGGAACCTAATGCAGCAATCCATTCTAAAACTATTGTATTAGTTTTAAATCATTCAAGTTTATTAGATATCATGTACTTCCATAAATGATAATGATGCATCATTATTATGAAAGTGTTTACAGTTTAGAAATAAATTACAATGAAAAAATATACCCTGTGCACAAACAACTTGAATTAACCAGTATCTTCTTAGTACACATGCACTACCAGACTGACACTTTGTGCTAGCCTAGAAAGATCTTGTGATTAAAAAAAAATTTAAGAATTTCAACAAAAAGTGTTTGAAAAAACCCCAACAAATTCATCATTGAAGGAATCATTATTTCTGAGGTTATTTTATTTAATGCTTTTTGAAAGTGAACTTTATATATTTCTTTTTTTTTTGCATTTCTGGTATTGACTAACCAGAATTTAACTTTCAAAAACTTTTTTCTAATGTCTCATTTTTATATAGATACTTATAAATAGATAAACCGGTGTTTTCCACCCAATTTTATCTTCGTGATTTTTTTTATACAATTTTTATAAAGTATTTTGAAGTAAAGAAAAATTTAAAATTGTTTGATTTAAAATCAAACAGTTTCTAACATCTTTATATATAGAATGGAGCTCTCCCTTTTCAGGAGATACCAATAAATAAAGTCTAAAAATGACCTAGACCATCCAACTCTCAGAGTAGGGGACAATTATTATGCCTGTCACAGTGACCCAGAAAAACTGTATCTTTTCTTCTAATACCTGATCACAGATTTTTTAATTAGTAAATTTTTTAATAGAAAATTTATTTCACCCAAAAGAAGTTTTATTTTTTTATCAAGGGTGATGTTTAAATTTTGGTAAATGTCAAGCTGATTAGATCTTTAAACCTCTCCAAAAACCTTCTGTACCGCTCTATTAGGAGTGAATCAAAGAACTAATTTAAATTGGAATGGTAAAAATGTATGATCTCTGCAAAAGCATCACAAGACATCAGCTTTCCTTGCATATGCATCGAAAATATAGCCCTCTCACCATGTACAAGTTACAAACAAGTACAAGTTGTACAAACGTCTGAAACACTCCCATTATGAGGATTGGTTTTGTGTACAATATGAAAATGATTTCTTCTTGTTAAAATTTTAAATAAACAGTGTCACAATATTTTTTTTTAGATGAGAAGAGCATTCTGTACTAGTATCTACCTGGGTTAGGGCCAAAGAGAAGAAATATAAAGAATAATATTTGATTAAAACTTGTCAATGCCACTTATTTCATATTGATTATGGAGTCCCGGTAAGTTTTATACATGTTTTATTATATTTTCATTCAATTCATAGTTATCATGTCAAGAGATAAATTTGTTAGTCTGATAAATATATTTCTGTAAATGAAGATATAATTGAATGAAGCACTGACTTTAATTTGATACTGGTTGTATTATGTATTCAGTAATTCTTGAATTATAATGTACTATACTATATGTATTTTTTGAGGCGTCGAGCTAATGCTCGACAGCATTCTAGTGATCGTCTGGATTGGCAATTGTCCAAAAATTCATAATTATATTGATTCTGAATGCACGATTTTATTTTAGCCATGAAACATCATCAAGAAAAAGAAGATATTGCACCATTTGTCAGCAAGACTTTAGTGACAGATATTTCAGGAGACACACTTGTGAAGAGAAGGCCGAAAATATATCTCAACCGACTCAGTCTAAATGTGATGAACCTATTTTGTTGCCAGCATCTGAACCAGAAATGGAAAATTTTGAAAATCAGATGGAAGAATCAGACATGGAGGAGGAATTCCTTATGGGACATTTATCATCAAGTTCATCTGACAGTACCAGTGAAGAGGAGGTTCTAGATACTGAGTTATTTAATGAGTTTTATTTAGATAACATTGAACACAGAGAAAATGAAAGTGAAAAGCAATCTGTAGATATACAGGGGGAATATCAAAATTATGTCATCGCAGTGTTGAAAATCTTGCTTGTGTGGCAAGTTGTGCACTATGTTTCTGATGCAGCATTTTCAGTTTTGTTGTTTTTATTAAGATCTTTGTTTTACCTTTTTTCATTTTCATCTGATTTAGCTAAATCTTTTTACCAAAGTTTCCCAGTTACAATGTACCAATTACACAAATATATTTCATTTGAAAAAGACGATTTTGAAAAATATGTCGTGTGTCCAAAATGTCATTGTTTGTATGAATTTCAAGATTGTTGTCATTTGGTTGAGGGCATACAAACTTCAAAATTGTGTTCAAATGTTGTGATGCCAAATCATGTAATGAGTCATTATAGGAGACCATGTGGTGAATTATTATTGAAGTCAATTAATGTTGGAGGAAAAAAGAAATTGATTGCTAGAAAAACATATTGTTATAAAAGTTTGAAATTGTCTTTGCAAAGATTAGTTAATAGAAAAGATTTTGAAGAAACTTGTGAACTTTGGCGTTTTAGAGAAGTGCCCCATGATGTTTTCAATGATGTTTATGATGGGGAGATATGGCAGAAATTTAATGGCTTAGAGTATAATTTTTTTACTTCTGAAAGAAATTATGGTGTAATGATGAATGTTGATTGGTTCCAACCATTTAAGTACTCAAATTATTCAATAGGTGCAATTTATCTAACCATTTTGAATTTGCCAAGAGAGGAGAGGTTTAAAAAGAAAAACATGATACTTGTAGGTTTAATTCCAGATATGAAATCAGAACCTCCAACAAATTCTTTCATAGAACCTCTTGTTGAAGAATTACGGGAAGCATGGCATGGATTTAGTTTGAAAAGTTATAAGTCAAAAACACCTGTTATTTTCAAACTTGTCTTATTATGTGTGGGATGTGATATTCCTGCAAGTAGAAAACTTTGTGGTTTTTTGGGTCAAGAGGTTGTAACAAGTGTATGAAACAGTTTGAAGGGGGTATAGGCGAGAAGAGTTACGCCGGTTTCAATTTTTCAGAATGGGAAATGAGAGATGCAAAGTCTCATAGAGATATTGTACGCAAGATTGTTAAGTCAAAGACTAAAGGTAAACGAGAAAACTTAGAAAAATTTTATGGTGTTAGATATTCTGTATTATTAGAGCTAGATTACTTTGACCCCATTAGAATGACTATTATAGATCCTATGCACAACTTATTTTTGGGAACAGCAAAACGTGTCTTGAACTTGTGGATTGATTATAAAGTTTTGTCAGCTGATGATTTAAAACAATTGCAAGCTAGAGTAGAGAAGGTACATTGTCCATCTGATATTGGGAAACTTCCTCAAAAGTTTGCCAGCAGTTTTGGTTCCTTTAATGCTGACCAATGGAAAAATTGGACAGTCTTATTTTCAATCTATGTTTTAAAAGATATTCTTCCAGTGGATCATTTAGACTATTGGAGGAAATTTGTTCTTGCTTGCAAAATACTGTGTACAAGAAGTTTGACTAAAAACAATGTTAAGGTGGCACACCTACTCTTATTGTCATTTTGTGAAAAAATAGAAAAAGCTTTTGATGGTAAAGGTCTTACCATGAACATGCATTTACACGCACACTTACAAAGGTGTATTTTTGATTTTGGACCGGTGTACTCATTTTGGTTATTTAGTTTTGAAAGAGAAAATGGCATTCTTGGATCATTTCCAACCAATAAAAGATGTATAGAAATGCAGTTGATGCGAAAGTTTGAAAAAAGTATGCATGTTTTTGATATTTCTTATAACGAAAATGTAAATGATGACTTCGGTCCAGATTTTTTGAAAATGTTATCATTGTATGATGAAAAAGACAGGGGTTCTTTGCAACAGATGAAAAGTGCTTCAAAATTTTTTGATTATATGAAAATGTCATCAAGGCACACACGCTATGATGTATGGGACTGGACATTTGATACAGATAAATGTTTGTCATTTTCTTCCACAAAAAACTGTACGTTAAGTGAAAAAGAGACTGAATACCTTCAACAGATGTACTTAAAATTATATCCAAATGTGCCACATAGTTCAATGGTTGTATGTATGTCATGCAGATCAGTAAAAGATGTATCTATTTTTGGTTCAGTGCTAGGAGTTAAGAATGGACGGAGTAGCCGTTCATCTATTGTTGTAGCAAATTGGTGTGCTGAAGATGGCAAAATTGCAGATTTTGATGATATGGAACTTGATTCAAGACCAGGTCAAATATTAAAAATTTATTTGCATAATGTTATTATTAATGGTAAATCTTCTGTCCATGTAATAGCGAAAGTTCAGTGGTATGGAAAGTTGGAGGAAGGTATGAAATTTTATTATGGAAAACCAGTGACTGTGTGGAGGAACAATATTTTTGAACAAGAAGGTCCAGCATCATTTATTCCTGTTCAGAGAATAAGGTGTAAAGCAGTGTATGCTTTTGACATTGTTTGTGGTGAAAGAAATGTTATTGTAATTGTACCAAGAGAACGATTTCTTAGCTGATCTGTGATTGAATTAAGTAAAAAAGTCTTAAGTTTATGTAATTACATAATTATATTGAGTATCAAATAATTGTATATGTATTTTTTGTCAGGCAAATGCAGTCGAGCACACATGTATGTTTTCGTGTGAAGCTGGACACATGAAAAATACATACTGCATTCATATACACATTTTCGTGAAGTCGAGCACACATGTTTTCGTGTGAAGCTGGACACATGAAAAATACATACTGCATTCATATTCACATTTTCGTGAAGTCGAGCACACATGTTTTCGTGTGAAGCTGGACACATGAAAAATACATACTGCATTCATATTCACATTTTCGTGAAGTCGAGCACACATGTTTTCGTGTGAAGCTGGACACATGAAAAATACATACTGCATTCATATTCACATTTTCGTGAAGTCGAGCACACATGTTTTCGTGTGAAGCTGGACACATGAAAAAAAATACTGCATTCATATTCATATTTTCGTGAAGTCGAGCACATATGTTTTCGTGTGAAGCTGGACACATGAAAAATACATACTGCATTCATATTCACATTTTCGTGAAGTCGAGCACACATGTTTTCGTGTGAAGCTGGACACATGAAAAATACATACTGCATTCATATTCACATTTTCGTGAAGTCGAGCACACGTTTTTGTGTGTATCATTTCTTTTAACATTTTTTTTTATAGTGTGTATTCGTATATGCATTTTATTTATTAATTAAAGCAAACAACAGATGTGAACTCCATGATTTCTTTTATTTATCACCACAATTATTTTATATTCAGTAAAACATTATGCAGGTTATATATACTTGAGTTTTATTTTGTACAATAAATTTTTATAATGAGAAATTTATTTTGCTTTTTTTTTTTTTTTTAAAGATGCATTTAAACGTAAATTATATACAGTACTGAGCTAAATAAAGTTCACTTATAATTGAGACATAAAGAGAGGTAAAGATGATATAACGGTTTGTTTCGTTGTTTTTAAGTAGAAGTTATGTACTGAAAATTAACCTTACATGCAGTGAAGTTTAGTATAAAACATTTAACCAACCAGGTGTCGAGAAACTGAAAAAAGTTAATATTAAATATCACCTTTAATTTTGTATAATGTTGCATCAAAGGTAACCATTCCTTTATCTTTCTTTGTAAACATAAGATAAAGTTGATCTTTATCTTTGATTGAGACGTAAAGATAAGTAAAGGTAATCTGTTTCTTTGTATTGAAGTAAATGTAATGTAAATAGTAACTTTACATTCAGTAAAGTCAATGTAAAGTTTAACCTGATTTTTATTATACCTTTACTGACCTTTACTACCAAAGTAAATATTTGTAAAGATGTTTTTTCATGCAGTGATAGTGGCATTCAGGAGAACAAAACTTTGAAAGATATACTAGTAAATAGAAAACATAAACAACACCCTCTAAGAAAGAACTGTTACGCACGTCTTGTGGTCCAAAATATGTCATGTGTAAATATATGTTTTACGGTGCTACCGTTGTGGCGAGCGCAGCAAGAATTATACATACCTTGCATCATTGTCAACTTAGTGATATTTTGACAGTTATCAACTAACATCAAAAATTTTTAAGAGAGAGAGAGAGAGAGAGAAACACAGATAGAAGAAAGAGAGAGAGAAACACAGATAGAAGAAAGAGAGAGAGAAAGAGAGAGAGAGAGAGAGATAATTATACAATGTTTCTAAGTAAAAAAAATTCTTACAAAGTACAGAAACTTGCTTCCCCCTAAAATCGTTCCTCACTTTTGGAGAGAATTAATCAGTCTGAAAAATGAAATTTGTGTTTACTTTGATCAAAAGTGTAGGCGATAAACACAGTAATATTTTTTTTTCGTACCTTGTCGTTAGCGGCTTTTTCTCCTGGCTCATATTTATTTTAAAATCTGTTCATTTTTGCATTCTAATAACATACGTTGTATGCGTACCCCTGTCCCTGTTTGTTGGTGTGTAATTTCCCATTTTCCAACTCGATTGATTGACAATATATATGCAATGTATACACATAATTTTTAACTGCTTATTTTAACTCTTTATTCTTTTTTATTTAGTTCAAAATGATGACATTTCGATGTCAAAAAATCTACTAATATCAACCAGTATCAGCCCTCGGGCCTTCGACCCTATGGCTGATATTGGTGTCTCGGACTTTTACAGGGTATAATATGGAAAAGGGTATGTATTCTCTCTCTCTGTGTATAAATAAACCACTGATTAAAATCAACAACGCTGGGCATCTTTAAAGTGTCGGATCTAATATATATATATATATATATATATATATATATATATATATATATATATATATATATATATATATATATATAATAAGCAAGCAAACTGAATATATAATGCACTATAATGGCTAACGACACGAACAACTGATATTGTCAAATTTTATGGACAACAAGTCCCTTCTTCAGGAGACAACAAGCAGCCGATTGCTCTAAAGTCCTTTATCCCTTTAGGGCGATCGGCCGCATTGCCAACACCTTCTCAAACAATGTCATTCAAAACTGTCTAAAATGTAGTTTTTTAAAAATTAGTTTCTTTCGTCCCGATTAAGAAGTGATTTGTTGTCCCGAAAATTTGACAATATCAATTGTTCGTATAGTTAACCATATATATATATATATATATATATATATATATATATATATATATATATATATATATATATATATATATATATATGCAATGTGTATTCATTTTCAAATTTTCCTTTAACTTTGTCCTGCCCCCTGCTCCCCCCCCCCCTTTCCATTTTTTCTCGAGGCAAAGATTTTTCTTAACTTTATACATCAATTATAAAGTAAATTAATATGGAGTTTGGGAGCATCTGAAACATTGAAGTGAAAAGAAGGAAAATAACCGTTAAATTGTATGTAGTTAGAGATACAGTATAGGTATTTCCCCCTCCCCCCCCCCCCCCACTTCCACCCCCCACTCGTCAAGATTTTCATGATATTTAGAAGTTGCGAAACCATGGAAAATATTTGCTGTCGAGGAGGACGATATTTGATGATTTCCATATGTTCAGTAAATAGATATCTTTATATATCAAACTAGCCAATTCTATGATGCTTTATTTGAGTCTGTTTTACTGATTAAAAGTATCAAATATCAAATTATATCTCCAAATAACGATAAGAGCTTGATTCAGGACTTTTATGACATTCTTCAATGTGCTTTCTTATAATCTGAGCCACATCAGTTTGGTTCTTAGTCTTTCTACCGAAAAGAAGCCGCGGAAAACAGTTGCTGTCGAGGATGACATTATGTAGTTTCAGAAAATTCAGTAAATATGTATCTTAATATATCGAACAAGCCAATTCATTGTTGTTTTATTTCAGTCCGTTTTACAGATTACAAACTATCAATATATGAGTTATACAGTACACTGCACAGACTACCAATACCAACTTTCACACTTTACTAATACTAAGATTTACATGATATTTTATGTTATGCTAATACATAAAAAATAGAACATTCACACAACGTAGTTTTTTATAAATATCAAAAAAAATTAAAAAATCAAAAAAGATCATATTTGTTATATTTTTTCAATTGGGCTCCATGAAAATTATAAACTTTATTCCCTTTTTACAGCTATATATTTTTCAACATCATAACCGTCTTTAAATTAACTATCTTTAAACGGTGAAAAATATATAAATAAAGATATAGTGTGAAATGAATGACAGGTTCATTTATAAGCGGTGTCTCACCAAATAAATGAACATTTGCAATAAGGGTAGTAGATATATTTTTTTTCAATAAAAAGGAATAGTATTTTACGAGAACTTATTCCAAAGTGTATGTACATGGCCAAATCCTCCAGTTGTAATAAAACATGGTTGAACATATGGGTATTGTCGGCATACAATTTAAAAGGTTATTTCCAATTAGATAGTACGTGAATAGAATTCATTATGGCTTCCTTGAGCTCTACTTGTATTCTACCTTTAAACTGTATTTTTCCTATCTCCAAAGCATGATTAGAGCTTGATTCAAGACTTTTATGACATTCTTTAATGTGCGAATTTATAATCTGTGCCATTTTAGTTTGTTTCTTATTCTCTTTACTTAGTATTGCTTTTAACTGCTTGCACTCAGTTGGAAATGAATAGATCTTAACACATGCCGTTTCAGGTTGTATTTCATTGTATGCGTTAACAATACTAATGCGAACAATCCACTCAAGTTCCCAAAATGCTTTATTCTTTGAATCAATAACACATTCAATTGATTCATTGTTGTGTATGTTTGATTTATCATCCAGTCTATTAATGATTTCTAAAATACATAATATTCTGCTACGATTTCTCTCCTTCAGTGTAAGGTTTAAAAGATCTGAATCCACGGGCAATGTGCCATTTGGAAAGTCTTTTAATATTTTCCTCAGGCAGCAAAGTGCAACAATGTCGGATTTATCCGAAGATACTAAGAGATGCAAAATGCTTCTTTTCTCTGAATCCGACATTTTGAAGTTACTTACTACAGTTCTTAAATTTTCAAGACTCAACCTAGAAGGTTTATCTTTTATATAGCTTTCGTTTTCTCCACAACATTCGCCAAATCTTACAAGGTAAAATTGATAGTCAGGTAACCGTTGCTCTGCTTCTTCCTCAGCAATATCCCATAGCATTTTTGACAGTTTTGTCAGCCTATATTTGCTTGCCCAAAAAATAAAAGGCAACTCAAATGTCGACGACATGTCATTCGTATAAAGCAATTCACGTATATTATTGTTTGTCCTTAATTTTTTGCAAAACTGAGTTTCAAATTCAGGTTCTTTAAATATTTTACAGCTTAAAGTCCTTGATATGTTATGGTTGAGAATTTCTTTTAATAGGCGATCTATAAGGGTAGACCATTGTTCATTAGAACAACTTTCAAACTCGTATGCATTTATTGCTTCTAATGGAAAATACTGGACAGCAATATCAAAATACTTCCTGAAAAAGTAATCGACTACACTTTCCAGATATATCTTATGCTTAAATGCGTACACGTTGTGGTATTTGATAAGTATGATTTCTTCTAGATCCCTTGCTGTGTTTCTAAGATTTCCGATTTGTAGCATTTCTATTTCGCTAAATAATTTTTCATGATCAGGAAAATTTTCTTCCAAATATCTAATCAATTCGTCCTTGCGTATCAAGTCGGACTTTAAATATTGAATTGAACCATTTTGAAAAAAGTAGAGTATTAGAAAAAACAATAAAAATTTTGTTTCCTCTTTCTTATCTATTGCATTAAATACTTGTTCTCTGACATAAAGTCTTGAATCGCCAAAAATTGCATTATCTTTTTTATATTTTTCAAATGCATATAAATGTGCACATAAAGGAAAACCAACGTTGCCACCATGGTTATTTATGCGTTCCCTTGTTGTGTTTGTAATTTTAGTGTGTGAAATATGTTTTGTTTCTTGAGATGCTTCCATTTGCATTTCTAATATTTTATGTTTTTCACCCAGAGATAAGGTATCTGCAGTCACAATAAAAACTTTTTGAAGCAAAAACATATCTGCTTTCATATGTGCACACGCTATATTAACATCACTGTTTTTTGCTGTGATAAGGAGATGCACTTTTTTTTTCATGACACATTCCGAATAGAAATAGCAAAGAGTGTTCCACCAATTGTGTATATCCTGTGCATACGAAAATCCATCAAGCATATCATCGATAAATACTAATGTCTTTTGTGGAAGATCAAATGTCAAAAGATCTCTCCATGAGGTAAATTTTAATTTTGACCATTCTTCATAATATTTGTCAGTCATGATACTGACAGATGCTAGTGTTTTACCACATCCTTGATTTCCTTTTAAAACCACCATGCCATTGTTATGTAGTTGATTTCTGCACTTCTTTGTCCAACTCGTTTCCACAAACCTTTTGTTAAATACATCATGAATCTTTAGGAAGGCATCTGTTTGATCTAGAAGCATACCATATTACTATTAAAGCTTTATATAAACTGAAAAATTAAAAACTAATATTCTGGCAAATATATACTCAATGTTTCTAAAGTACTCTTACATTTCAACGTGAATTTCCACTATTATTTGAAACTGTCGTTAAGGATATTTAATGTTTGGGATTTTATTGTACCTTTGATTTCTTTTAATTTGTTCTCCTTACTGCTCTCTGTAGATTTAAATTTTTGCAATATTAAAGAATATATTTTTTTTACAGTACAGTAAATCAGGTGGAAAAAAAATACTTATTAAACGTTATTAAATGATTTCACACAATTTCGTGTAACACATGAATAAAATATGCGCGTACATTTTTTTTACCTTTGAAATGCCATTTGTTAAATAATTCTTTTCCTGCATGAATGTCTGAAAATAACAACAAACATTTTGAACATTTGATACCGTACTATGAAATTCAAATGCAAGTGCCGATATTTTGTTTTCACAAAAACAACTGCGTGATATTAAGTATACGTAGACAGAGAAAAAACCCTGAAAATCTATTTATTGCAATTAAATTTCAAGGAATTATGTACAACGGTTTGGGACAAATTAAAATGACTCACTATTTCAGTAGTAAATGTATAATAAATAACATTTTAAATTATACCAAACTTCCTGCGAATAAGAACAGCTACGCTAGAATATCTACACAGAATAGCAACAAATACCCTACAAAACTAGCACTCAACTAAAATTACTAAAGAAACTTTAAAAGAAACATCAACTACTTCGAGTACAGTCTTATGTTAAAATTCTTCTTGTGTTGGCTGGCCATGCGACCAATTGTTTTGAAGTAAAATGTTAAAACAAAACTTACATTATTTAGTAGCTCTTTCTTTTAGAGACACAGGGAACGAGATTTTTAGCGTGGTTTTTAGCTCAATTTAATGGGGTTTTTTATTTGTGAAAAAATTAGCGACAAGAGTTCTTTTGGTATGCTTTTTTAGTAATTACGTATTTTAAAATACAAGACTTTATGCATTTTGGGCACATATAAAATGCACATGAATATCAATGAGCTACATTACTAGAGGTGCTTTCATTTAACCGGTATCGACGGATTTGCCGGTGATGCCTTTGTCGCCGAATGCTGGAACACGCATTGCCGGTGAGCGATTGTGGCAACGCAGTTTATCATTGCTGATTAGGAAACAATATGGCGTCTATGTTACCATATTTTACAAAACTGGATATATATATAGTTAGTTTGTCCCTCTTCATCGAAAAACATTAAAACTGCATATAGCCATAATGTCTGGACCAAATTTTGAGATGAGTATCATTTTTAAGCTGCAATCGTCCTCGTTGGAGCAATGTGACGTTGCCAACCGTTCCATTAACGTCACCGTTTTCCAATAACGTCGCCGGCGAGGCAACGTTAATGGAAAGAGCCCTAAGCATTGGTATTCGGCTGCACTTTGAAGCTATGAGGGACTGATTTTATAACGCTTATTTCAAAATCCAATGTAATGTTTATTTTATTCTATACTAGACAGGTATATTTTTGTTTATAGTCTTTAAAAAAATGAACCACATTCTGTGTGCGCGTGTGTGTGTATGAGAGAGAAAGAGAGAGACAGAGAGAGGGAGTCTTTTACAACAAAATATGCATAATGACACACAATGAAACGTCGACTCGATACATCCCAGTGAACTTGAAATAAAAGATACCACAGAGTCTGCGTCATCTGTTTCATATTTAGTTATTTTACTGGACATTGACATCAATGGTAACCTAGCAATATACCTTCATCACATGCATATGGTGTTTTTGACCCTCAGTTGATTCGATACACAAGGGCATGCTCTTCGTATGAACAGTTTCTAAGACGAAGCAAGCTACTAACAAACAAGTTGATAAAACAGGATAATCAACAGTCTCGCTTGAACTCATCTTTTCGTAAGTTCTATGATCGATACAACGACCTTGTCAACAAATACAATCTTCCACTGGGTCGCATGCTGAAGGACGTTTTTGTCATACTGATTGTAAGACCATAATTAATCACCTAATTGTCTACGGACTTTTTTTCCCCGATTACGACAAAGAGCACACGGCGGGTGTGACCGGTAAGCAGAGGATGCTCACTCCTCCTAGGCACCTGATTCATCCTCTATCTAATTGGAGGTCCGTGTTGCTCTGCTTTGAATTTGTATTTCGTTTTATGGATTTTTGAGATGGTTAACGGTTTTTTCTATTGTCATTTTTTCATCAAAAGAGTCATGCTTTCAGTACTTCAATACTTTGATTGATTTTGGTGAATTGATTTAAGACTTGTCGCCAGACATCATTAGTGCTTTATAATCCAATTATAAAAGAACCAATGCTCTTACATACCTGGTTGAAAAGTTTCCCAGTCGTATTCTGAAAAAATGCATATATCCTCATTATATGTCTTTCTTATATTAAGATTACATGTATATCCTATGTCATGAATATCACAGTATATTTTCATTATATTCTGAAATTCATTAAACTAAAACTTTTGTAGTATATTGAAACACATTGTATATTATTTTAAAATGATTTCATATAATTTATATCTAATGTTAGTGTACACGTTCCTCAAACATGTACATGTATCAATGGACAATGTTAATTAAACTGAAATGTATTTATAAACAAATGATATTTTGAAAAATTGACTGATTTTTAAAAGTGCTTTTTAGTCCCCTATAGGTGAATCCGGGGTGGGCCGAGGCTTTAGACTTTATCGTTCTGTCAGTCCTTCTGACCCAGCTTTCGTCTTCTATTTCTCCTCCCCTCTCTCTCATTCAACTCACGAGCAGTAATCTACTAGGATCTGATTGGAAAAGGGTCAGTCAAATCATTACGTTAAAACTTTTCCGTAATTAACGCCTAATACATGTATTTACACCTACTAAGTGTGAATTCCCTCTATTTCTTACGAAAATATATTGTAATTCATAGCTCTGTAGACACTGACATTTTTGAGATATATACCACACAATTATCGATCGGTCAAAACCTTCAGCAGCCTAAGAAAAATCCAGGAGTGCACGAAATAATCTTGATGATTTCAGATTCCAATTCAGATAGAAGTCGATTTGACTGTTACTTTAAGAAAACGTACTGATGTGCGTTAACAAAAACCTAGTTAATTTTACTTATTTTTAACAAAAAATTAATTTGTTAAAAAAAGATGAAAGTATAAACAACTAGAGCGAAGTCGTTGCAAAGCAACGAGTGGGTCTTCCATTACTGTCGAGAGAAATGCTAAAAGTTTCTTTAAGAATCAGCAAATAGCAAAAATAACTAAAACGATAAGATAAAAAATCGAATAATTCTTTGTACGACTTTCAAAATCATGATGATGTCAAGTAAAAATTAACAAAAACCATTAAAATTTCAAGAACGTTCTTAAAACTAAATTAAAGTTCCTTTAGGAAGCAGAATTTATGAAATATTAACAAAAGTCAATTTAAAAAAAAGTCATAAACAGTTTTGATTTGATGAAACATTTTTTTTGTAAAATTTCTGTCACTTCCGGTTTCGATCGGAAAGGATGGATTTTTTTTTATTTTCAGCCTTATTACAGAGAAAAAAAATTAAGTCAAAATCAAAACACAATCATTACAATCGATGAGGTATCTTTGCAATTTCTGACAGGTATATAATATTTATGCAAATGAGGGAATTTTTAAACGAACTGATGATCAGGGTCAATGACAGATAATCTTATGCTGTAAAGCAAAGAAATTTAAAGACTGACACTATTAATCATTTTTTATCTCTTGTCGGCACATTTCATTAACCTTTTGAAGCTTACAATTGGTAACTACAAAGGGATATTACACTTTTTTGTCCAGTTTACTCTTTAAACAGAAAGAAGCGATACATTCCTCAATGCATAAGAACAGATAGCACCATGCACAGGTATCAGGTTTGAGGTGGGAACTGGTTGTGTATCGATCATCCTAAGCTTAAGTATTGCCGGTAGTACCCCATGGTAAGCATCAGACTAATGTCTAGTTAACAAACTTAAAGACTCTCAAAGGAAATACATGCAAGAGGTGATTCCCACCTCCAGGAATTTCAAAGTCCCTAATTAAGCCTTTTTTTAAATATGTACCGGTATTAATATTGTCAAATGTTATGTATAAATTGTTTCTGTTGCAAAACTGCTTCAATCCTTATATGAACCTATAGAAACGCAAAAAAACCTTCAATTCTGTATGAACGTTTTCATGACGTCACAATGATAACTGCACGCGCTTATCGTTTGACGGCTGCAATATTGGAAACTTAAAACATCGTTATATTAATGATTCTGAACGGTTTGTCATTCTCAAACGTAAATATAAGTAATGAACAGCAATGTATCACCGGGATATGAACTTGGTTGGTACGTGATCAAATCTTCCGAGATGCGCTTCGGGCTTCACAGGATTTTATCACGTGACCAACCAAGTTCATATCCCAGTAAAAAAAAATTAATTGCTTTTTTCTGGTTTTCGACTTGTTAAACGTAAATTTGATTAATCGTTCATTAAATCAAGATGAAAGGAAATCAAAATAGTATATTTTTCTTTCTGTTTTACTATCATACATCTTGGCATAGAAAAAGAAATCAATGTTACACTGTAAGAATCTAACAAGGACTATATTTTGGCGTAATATTGGCGTAGGAAAATATCTCATGTTTCACAATTCAGAAGTGCTGCAGATTAACGAGTCTGTTTTTGCATTTTAAGAACAACAACATTAATGTTGGATTTTTTTTTACTAATGTGAACTAAAGATTGGATACTTGGGTTTCAGAATATGTTTTTAAATTATTATTTGCCAATCAAATTACATTTTTATAAGCTATTTAAAGCGCCCATTATAATGATTTTTGTGAAAAAATCACTAAAATCAGTTTTTCTCTCATATTAGATGGTTAATATATAAGCTTTTCTGTCATTTTATATCTTTATATAATGTCTTCATTATACATAAAAATCAGAAATATCTTATTATTGGAACCATAAAAAAATGATCAAAATTTCTTCAAATTTAAGAAAATTAGAGGAAATGCGGGCTAAGCAATATCAATTTTAGTATGAATATTTATTCCAATTTAGTAGTATAAGCTGATAGACATTCTAATATTCAATCATTTATTGAAGAATAAAATCTTCAAATCTTAAACAAATGTCTTCATAACTACAAAGAGCTACACTTATTATTATCATCCTTTAAGTGTAGGAAAAAGGTACTGACCTTGACCTGACCTTTATGCGAAAAAAAGGTCAAATTTGATTAAACTGATAGAATCATTTGGTAATATTATCTGTTTGACTGTGTCAAAAATTCATGAATTTCTTATTATAAGAAGTATGTTCGATAATGAGAAGACTCTTTCCTTAATTAAATATCAAAACATCCTGGGAAGTGAACCTCTACCACTAAGTCAGGATAATTTTTATTATTATAAAATACACATAGTTCTACAATTATATAATATATCTTTTAAGGATAAATGCAATGACCCGCATATATCATAGAAAATAAATAAGTGCATTATCCACAAAAGTGCATAATTATGATCTGAAATCAATACAAGAATGTTCCCAATAACTTATTGTCCAGAAAAGCTGTAACTTATGTGGAAGCATCCTCAGGTAGTTTAAATCCAGAGGAGGTCAGACTTTTAACATAGAAACCATAAAAAGAAAACAAAATTCAAATTTCTTGTTCAAGGTCATATGTTTGCTTGCTCTGAGCAACTTTAGTCTAATGCTGACGTTTTAGATTTCCAAATCCTTATTGTTTAAAAAACACAACCGGTTTGTTTTTTTCAAAGTGTATATTTTAAGCATACTGTACTTGGTTACAAAATGAACAGAACATTATGAAATACTAAGTTAACTAAGTTAAACGGATATATTTGAAACTTACCAATACAGATGGGTCTTTGCGTCGTACATGTAACTGAGGAGTGTTCACCTTGATCTATTAGCTGTAGCTCTACGTCTTCAAAAAAACATTTCAGTCATTTCAATTTAAATATGTTCAGATTTGATGAAATTCAACGCAAAATGAATTGAAACAATTTCTGATTCAGTTTTAAAACAGAACTTGCAAATACGTATATCTGGTAAGTTTTTTTTTGCGTTCTATAAGTTTGCGAAAGTGAATTAAACCTGTATTCTCTTTTCTCCCAAAAATAATAATCTAGTTTAAAGCAATAAGCTGATTGTTTTTGCGGTTATACATCTTAAAATTACTGAAAAGTTGCGAGATTGTTCCCTTTTTATACCTTCGGACGACTGTGGTTTTGATTTTCTTTTGAATGTCTTCTGCAGATCTAAAATTAAACAAAACAGTCATTGGTTTTATTTTACAATGTATTTTCTTTGATTAAGTAGAATGAGATATCGTTAGGAAAATCAAACAATATTTTTATCATTTTAGGTTCTGTAAAACTATATATAGATAGAAGCTTCTACTTTTTGCTTGCATATCAAAATATAAATATGCGCCAGTAAGTAAACTAGATGTTAAATGAGAGTTCTGAAAAGGTGACTGAATAAAAAGTCTGCTTTTCATTCACCTCATAGCTTCATTTCTGTCATCCTAAAATTCACTGATTGACAGAGTTTTATCCTGTCATATATGCACGTAACATGGACTTTGCTTTGAGCAGAGCCCGGCTTAAATAATGGGTTCATTTCATTGTCAACAAACCTTATAAAATATATTATTTTTTCGCTTAACATTTTAATTTAGAGCGGAACGAAAAATTGTTTAACCATGTTGTATTTATTGCACAATATTAATCATATTCTCACATCATTATTCGTATAAAATTCCATATCGATGAACTTCATTACATAGCGTTGTTTTTTGGATGTATTTCCAAGAAATGGAGATGCAGCACTTGTTTAAAAATTAAATATAAGTGATATTTGGAGAACAGTTTACGAATGATAAATGTATTCATCTTACATCCCTATTGGGGTAGGGCGAGTTGCGCAGCAACGAAGCTCGCCCAGTGGGGATGTAGGGAAATACAGTTATGACGAGTAACTGTTCTATATATAACTTATATCATGGATAATTCCGCCTACCTTGTGTTAAACTAGCCTGGGTTGCATTCAAGATCGTAGCTGCTACGTAGGGCTAAGTAGTTAAACGGTAGGCTAGTCTAGCCGCTAGGTAGATATTCGTAGCCTAAATATTTTAAGCTAAGCATCGAATTCAAGATTGCCACCTTAGTTACCTGCTTGTAACAAACATGAAATCTATTTATTTAGTGATATTTTATTCTTCTTTTAAGTGAAAATGAATTTTAAAATGTATATTTCCGCTTGAGATTTAACAAATTATGTCGATGTAATTAGTCTTTAGTTGAATATTCTCAACTTAACATCTGAGACCTAGCGGCTAACCTAGCAGTCCGTTCAATAGACCTAGATATCTACGACCTAGCGGCTAGGTTAGCTGCTACGATCTTGAACGCAGCCCAGGTTCTCAAGGCCTTGATTGTGCTACGAATGCCTCGTTAACTATACGTGCATTCAACATACTCTAGACAAGCATTCCATTTAAAGGAATGATTGGCATGTAATATCATTGGTCAGCTCTAACTGTTCATATAATATGAAAGCATTACGCTACATGCACATATGTTGATTTCCGAAATAGCAAGGCATTAATAAGCTTTACTTTTAGTTGGCAATTTTTACTTTTGATTAATATTCTTACGCATATGTGAAGAAAAACGTGATTTAAATCAATAAATATGAAACTGTATAAAAGTTTTACTTTCAAGGCAAACGGATAAGAGTAACGTTTTTAATAATTTACGTATACGTAATTAAAGATTTTAATGAGGGTTACATTGCATAGTAAACAGTGTAAGTCGCAATGCGTGCACGAATGTAAAATTTGCCGTGTGCCTCACAGGGACACAACTGTGATCCGCCCATTATTGCAAAAGCACTATGGTATAGCGCAACTGGCGTGCAAACGACAATTTCAGTAAGACAACGCATTATAGAGGCATATCTAAAACCACTAATTTTGATGAACTTGACTTTGTGCAATTAAATAAGGACGATATTAATCTTTCATAGAATTGTGATGCGATTGAAAAAAAGAGGAACCCATTGACGGTATGCATGGAATTGATATTCCGCCGTCGCCGATGTTAATGTTGAAATGTTGAGAAATTTTGATTTGGACGGAGGTAGACTTAGTACATGTACTAGTTATAAATTTGAAACAAATAATTACTATGTTTTATTTATTTTAAACGTTAAAGGGTTTATTATGATGAAAGGGTCATGACAGACATGGCCTACCATGGTTTTAAACTGGAAAATTGTGGAATTCCTTTTAATTCTTAATAACGAAGTCATGGTTGATTTGTATGATCATTTTTTAAGATTAAACACTAGAGTCATTTTGGTTTTTGAAAATACATAAACATGTATGAAATTCACAATTTAAAAGAGAAAATGCTGCATCCTTGATACAATTCCATTATATCTATTTTCGAATTTTCTTCTCTTGGCTAATATATTCGATCAGTGCTTACTATCTATTCAAGCTATATTACTATAGTCAGGTACGTTTTACACCATTGCGCTGAAAAATATAGTTACATTCACGATCAGCAGATACAACATTACAACAAATGTTTAGAATATCGATGAACATGTAATACGTGAAAGAAAACAGACTTTATGTAAAATTACTCTAAAATAAATCACCGTTCCCCGGGAAATGTAAACGTGAAGTATTCACATTTTTACGCTAGCTGTCTTTTTCACGAAAATATAGGTCATTCTTCGATTGACAAATTTTTTCACAGATGAATATTACTTGTATTATTACAATATTTATATTACTTCCATGATTATTGTTCGTTAGTTATCACACAACCTCAAGTGTAAAATCGTACTTGGTATTTTAATTTTTTTGCAAAATTGTGAGAATTAGTCCATTAGGGTGACGCCATTGATAAACAACTATGGGACAATGGGTCAAGAATAAAGCGATAGAGATCCCCTGTATAGTGTTTTTTGAAGATTTGGTTTTTATACGATACTATTTAAAAATTATTTAAAATTGGGGCAGATATTTGACCAAACCGTATATAGTCCTTTTAAGCAGCTGAGATTAATAGTTGGTGAGAAATCTGTGACGAAAAGTTGTTACGGACAGACAGGCAGATACATAAGGTTAAAACAGTATAGCCACAGTATATTTTCTCCTCATCATATCCTCTTCAGAGGTTACAATATAGAGTGGGTCAACATACTACGTTTTAATAATTAACGAAAAATTCAAACATAATGAGACGATCTAGAGAAAGAAGCAGCGACGGCTGAAAAGGATAGCAAAAAGACCAATTGTCACAAGATATAAACCAGATGCTCTAGAATATTACCGTTTCTTCGTAGAATGAAAACACCAACGCCAATAAAAAGGAAAACTGTAATGCCAATTGTAATGCCACCAATTACCATTTTTTGTAATCCAGTTCTAAATAAAAGAATTAAAAAAGCATTGATTTATGGTTTAAAGTATAGAATAGTTATCAAGCATTAGAAATGGCTAACAACAGACAATGCAGGACACAACAAATTACATAAAAATGCATTGATCTTGAAGGGGTTATCAGTCGGAACGATTGTAGTTGCAGCAACTCACCTAGATTTAATTTTCAAATCTCCATCCGAGTGGTTAGTGTAACCACGACTTCTTATAGTTGTGAGAATCATTGATGAGCTATTACTTTGGTTGGTAGATAATAGTAAAATATTTTGTTCTACTTTATCATAACAACCCGTATCTGCTTTGCAAATTAAAAAACAAGGGGGAACAGAAACAAATTAGAAAAAAAAGCAATCAGACAAACAAATAATTTTTATAATCATAATAATGTCAATAGATTTAAAGAAAACAAGAATAAATAATTTTAAAAAAGGATACTTTGAACAATTTCATTGTTACCAGATGTTTTAGAAAAAAAACCCAATAACAAGTAAAAAGAAAACCAAACCACTATTATCAATCATGTTATTCAATAAGTAAAAACCGTTGATTTAGATTTTTCTTACATAGATAGGAATCCGTAGAAAAGTATTGACTGTCGCATGGAGGTGTAACGTCTGAACATTTTAAATGGGCATGTAATTGTACTCTGGCCCCCAGGTCATCATACTCTGCACAGTGTCCTTAAATATTATAGAAAAAAATCTTAATATATGATACAATCATACTGTCTTTTATACCAAGAGGACATCATATTTATAATACGGCAGAAGGGATTGAAATGCCTACTTTCAAATATTCCATATGTATCACTGGGCCGATTCTGATAGGTCCCATAGGACTTTACAATCCTATAGGAAAATCACCTGTCTGAATCAAATTCCTGCAGGAAATGCGTTTCTGCTACAAGTAATATAATTCCTATAGGAGTTTTAGATAATTCTATAGGAGTTTCAATACTAGTATTTCCTGTAGGAAAAATACTTCCCCTCTGGGAATCAATATTTTTTAAGTTTATCAGGTGAGACACACTAAAAATAGAAGAAGTAGTATACTGTTTAAAGCTGCTTGGTCCGATTTTATATCAAATTGTATGCACGCTTTTAAACGATGGCTATGCTTAGTATATGTATAATAATAGACATTGCAGTAGTTTTACCCGTCAATTATGCCAAATTTCAATGAAGAAAAATACGTACAAAATGCTAACATAACAAACGACATTAAAAGGTACCGCGTTATTTCGCCTCATGTTAAATTTCACCCCTGACGACGAGACGGGTATGGTTGTATTACGACTTTGACATCGCTTTAAATAAAGGTCGAAATGATCAGACAAATTACAAATAAACATGTGTACGTTTTGTTCGCTAATATTTTCAAAGTCTGCTTTCTTTACAATCGATGCATAGCATGCGGGTTGAATAACCCCAATCATTCGGGGGACGAAACCAAGCGGTTTCCTTTTCTAAAAATTCTCGTGATGCATTTTGGTTTGTTAATTTTTCGTTTGCCCAAAGAGAAATTATTTTTATTTACTTTGAATATTTCTAACTTTGAAAGGAGACTGATTCTGCTGGTGTAAATAGGGGAAAGTCCATCACTTTCTAAGATAAATGATTTGTATGGAAAAAAATTTGATACTGTAATTACAAAAAATCGGACCAAGCAGCTTTAAAGAATGGTCAATCAGTCGGTACATATGGATTTTACGAAATTGCATCTTAAGCGGATGCAAAATTGCCACTTTGGCACTGGCATAATTATCCGACACAATGTTATGTATATTTGAGCGTGTACAGTTTTTGTAAGTTCACCTTTTAACGAAAGGCAGAATCGGTCTCCTTTTCACGATAGAAATTGTATGATAGAAAATGTACAGTTCATTGTAAATAAAAAAAAAATCATACGTGCAAGTAATTAGTGCTTGCTGTATTTCAGTAGTTGGATATAACAATTATACCGTATAATCCAAACAAATAAAAATCAAAATACTGAGAGTACTGAAAGACGGGGTCTTGAACCTTGAATATGCTTCCAAAATTTATGAGTTTGAATTAGTTGTAACGGTTACAATCTTTGTTAATTCGGCTTTTTTGCAATTGTCTGATACGTTGTGTAAATGTTACTCAATCCCGGCCTTCATAATTGTAGAAAATTGACACAACGGTATATTATGTAAAATAAGACCCAAGGAAAAATTAAAAAAATTACTACTAACCGGGAAAATCAAACAACTATATCAAAGAAGATAATTTTAATCATTAGATTTATTCAATTTTGTGATCCCAGGGAAAATCCACAAGTTGGACGGTATCAGTAATAAACGTTTTTAAAAACCCCCGAAAACTCTAAAACGGCTGAATTAAAAAACAAAGTGAACATTTGTATACCGATAACAAACACAGGCACCTGACGTTAGAAATATTTTTTACAATAAGATTCCAAGAACTTTGACAATAAAAAGATTTGTCATGGTCGCCATTTTGATATTTAAGACCGACTTAACTGACACGATTTTCTTCATTTGCGATTCATGCAAAATTAATAGGTAAAAATAAATCTGTTCGCCACTTACTACTTCTTTGTGTAAACTCGTGCATCACCTACACGAATTACGATACAACTGTTCCTTTCATTAAAAATCATAATCCAAAAATCAGAGACATAAATAACAGAGATTGTCAACTCCGCCATTAGCGTGTAAATGTTACGGGACCAACCTTACTTTGCGAACTACAAGTGCAACAGCAATCTTGTATAAGTCATGAAATTTGAACCTGATAATGAACATGAACCTGTAAATATTTTAAGCATGTTTTATTTATGAAATTTTTACAAAATTTCTTTATTTAGTTTTTAAATTACTTTTTAAAAAGTTATTGACTTTTCACAAAGTAAATAAATGGTAATGCATTACTTTACTCATGTAATGGTAATGTAATGCATTACGTCAAAAAAATTATGTAATGGTAATTTAATGCCCTTATTCATGAAGTAATGGTAATGTAATGTATTATTTTACAATATAATTCACCCCAAGCCTGATTACATCTAAGCCTGAAAACATGAACATTAACATTTAACTTGGTTCTACAATCGATAAGAGTGTATAAATTCTATGATGTATAAGTCTTCCATAATGTATAATCTATAATAGATTTTGCTTACAATGCATTGTTTAAAATTTAAATTCAGTTTAATCAACTAAAGAGCCAACGAACGAGAAGGCTAATTCAGACTTGTTTTTATTTTCTTTATACAAAATTCCTTTAGAGACGAACAGCAGTCATACCGCAAGTAGACTGGAAGCCAATGAAACACCTATTTAATTTGTAAAACATCTATGTATAACCCGTCCCGATTTAAACTTCGACTTGCGCATGAAGTTTTGTAGTATTATGGTGAAAGATTGTCAAAATAGAATTCACAACTTTTCAAAAATGGCACCTTTACTTTCGATTCCACCATCAACTTCTTTTATTGATTAATGAGCTCGTACACCAACTAAATCGTCAACGGCGCTGTGCATTCAGTTACGTAACTCATTCCACATATGAACCCGAGCAAGAATATTTTGATCAATAAAACTATTTGTTTATTTTCTAAATAGAATTTTGTTTATACACAGAGGACTTAAAAAGAATTAATGCGTGTTTTATCTCAGATAAAAAGCAAACTATAATCATTAACAAAACACAATTCGTACCTATTGTTCTGTATCTAATCATCAAATGTGTGCAAAACAGGTCGAAATTACCTTTACCATGTGATCATATTTATTGAATCCAATTTTTGAAAATAGCATACATGTATTTGTCGCCTACATATATTTGAGTACTTAAGCATTATGCTGCTTATCATACCCTGGTAATTACTGCGGTAACGTATTAATATAAAAGAAAAGGCCATATTAGTAGGATCTGTAATTGTTACTTAAAGTTTACTGCTTGCATAAATTCGTTTTGCTTTCACCAAACGTTTTGTTGTGTATATCAATTCATTTCTCTTTATTTATTAATTTTCTCAAATTTGAAAATTTGAAATTTGCTCAAGGTTAGGAAAACATTCTTAAGGATACATAAATTATACAATATAAATACACATTTGTTTTGTTACAGTAATGAGTTAATCAAAACTGGAGCTCGGGTAAAGTGTAAAATTTATAACTTTTTCTCAACTTTTTACCAGGATCTAATACTAATATAAAACAGACAGAGAAATTGATAATGTATCAAATCACAGTTGATCATTTTTTGAATCGAATATCTTCTATAGCACCCATATCCGATATTTATATAATTCTTATACATTTAACGAAACCTATTTCCAATTTGATGTTGCTAGAAGATATTCAGATTGCATAAGAAATCAAAGTTTTTGACAAAACGCCTTTTTTTATATACACACTTAGTTTCTAATCACTTTTAGCCAGGACGATTTAAGTAAGCTGGTTCTTCTTAACAAGGGATTTGAAAAAAAATGTACGATTTATACTTTTTTACGAATATTTTGCTTTTAACAACATGTACATGTATCTACTGAAAACAGCATACTCGTTTTTTTTTTTATAAAAAGAAAATTTAAAAGAATATTAGAGGCCCATGTGCCACATCGCTTACCTGAGGAACAATAGGTATGATAAAATCAGCTGAAGGTCCTCAGCCTTTAAGAATTTTTTTTTCATCACAAGAATGATATTTTTTTCAACCTTTATAAATAAAATGATAAAAATGAATTTTTAAGAGAGTATCAATGCATTTTACAAAGTTATTGTTAATTTGCCTACGATGGTATAATGGAATAAAGAAACAAGATGAGTTTAAAAAAATCCGGTGCATCGATTGTCTCGAACTCTATACCAAGATGTATATAAGTGGGAGTGCTCCGTGGATCCACTACGCCAAGCATGCAGTTGTGTAACTGATAACCAGTAAAATAATTAACTAACATTGTTTGTATAAAAGTTAGATTTATGGTATGAATAAAAGAAATCCGGATTATTTAGAGTTATCGAATTTTGCTAAGGATCGGAGATCGTTAATGGAGTCATGATACAAACTATCTGGACAATGTACAATAATACATGTAGATCCTGATTAAATATAATCCATTTCCCCCTCGATGTTCTTAGTCCCTTTCTAACACGATAATTTTACAGTCATGTCACATGTTGAGTACTGTAGTTCTCAAAACGATCCTTAACAATTGTTTATGTATGGGATATAAACCTACAACAAACTGTGAACCTCTTGTGAGGCCGAAGAATTGTCCTGGGGCCAAAGTTTTCACAATTATAAATACTCATCTGGCTAATTAGTTTATGAGAAGATTTTAAAAAATTAACTTAATACATTTCTATGTTAAACTTTGACCCCGCATTGTGGTCCCTACCCTGCCGTCGAGAAACATGATTTTCATAACTTTGAATCAACACTACTTAAGTATGCCTTTACACAAGTATCAGCTTTCCTGGCTGATTAGTTTATGAGAAGAAGATTTTTAAAAGATTTACTCAATATATTCATATGTGAAATTTCGACCCCCCATGGTGGTCTACCCTACCCCAAGAAGTCATGATTTTCACAACTTTGAATCAACACTACCTGAGGATGCTTCCACACAAGTTTTAGCTTTGTTGACTGATTAGTTTCTGAAAAGATTTTTAAAGATTACTCAATATATTCCTATTGATTAGCTGATTAGTTTCTGAGAAGAAGATTTTAAAAGCTTTACTCTATTTTAATCCTATGTAAAACTTTGACCCCCTATTGTGACCCACCCTACTCCCGAGGGTTATAATTTTCACAACTTTGAATCTAAACTACCTGAAGATGCTTTGAATTTCACACAATTAAAGCTTTCCTGGCCAAATGGTTATTGAGAAGATTTTTTTAAAAATTCTGAAAATTGTTCAATAATTTCTAGTTATCTCCCCTTGAAAAAGGGCGTGGCCCTTATTTTTCACAACTTTGAATCCCCTTAGCCTAAGGGTGATTCGTGCTAAGTTTGGTTGGACTTGGCCTAGTAGTTTTTGAAAATGTAAAAAGTTTACGGACAGACAGACGGATGATAGAAAAAATGTGATCAGAAAAGCTCACTTGAGCTTTCAGCTCAAGTGATCTAAAAACCCGGGTTTGCCGTTTTCAAAGATACATGTACATGTTGTTAGAAGCAAAATTTTCATTAAAAAAGTATAAATCGGTGATGAGGTAGATGAAAATATGTATGGATATATTTATTCCACCTTTTTTCAAAACTATGCATTTATCTAGATACTATAATAGAAACATGCAATGATTATAATTTCAACTCTGGCCGTTTTGAAGAGCCAAATCAGATTTATTCATGCAGCTCCAAAGAATGATAATTTAAGCACACTGGTTAGTAGAAATCAATTTGAGGCGCAATATTTAATGTAACTAATCAGATTATGTAAAATACAAGGCTTAATTGGCCTTTGAATTTCTTATCATGCATGTTTTTGTTCATATTCCATTTATGGCCGTTTGTCTGACCACGTTTAATCATCGAATACTCCTTAGAGAATGTGATATATAACCCTAATCGGGATAATATATGAAAATATGACTGGTAAGTCATCATCCAAAGCTTAATAAGGTTGAAATTATTGGCTACATAAAAGCTTACGTCAGACTAAGTAAAGACTAGAAATAAATTTTCAAAGAACTGTTTGATGTGTATAGAAACAAGTGTATGTCACTGAGACAAGTTTACAGGTGGGTCAAAAAATCAACAAGAGGCCACTAGGATTTAACCTGACTATCATAGACTATTGTCGAGGAGTCCCATATATTAAGTTTTATTCTGGAATAGAAATATTATAATATTGTAATGATGACCACCTCCCTGCCTGCAGTTTTTCAAAAAGGACTATGGAACCTATAATTAAAGCGAATAACCTAAATATCTTTATAAAATACATGACCTGATATTGAAAAAGTGCAGGACTCTGATAGAACATATTTTCCATATCTGTTAACTTTTAAGATAGGTTTTATGTGTGTATGTTGTCATTGTTAAACTTAAAAAGGTGGCTAGTATACATGTTTTATTTCAAGCAACCTTCCATCTTCCATCTCCAGAGGCAGATAGAAACTCTCCCTGTGTGCATTTAATCGAAATAAAATAATAAGACAATTTTATACCCCCCTCCAAGCCATAACACCTGCTTTACATGTAGGTGCCATGAAATATTATCAAAGATGACAGGTTAATTTTTTTTCTCAATATGCAGTCAGTTTTTTTTCTGTGTCAGTAGATGTTTACAAACATTATACATGTACACTGTATATATTGACACTAAATGAGAATTTTGGCCACATCCTGCATTAAAAACCCCTACCCTACCAAATGATCTATACATTTGGAGACATGATATTTAAAATGTTGATAGATGGCTTTATTTTCTTTCTTTGTATGCAGTCATTTTTTTTAGTATCAGCAGAAGTAAAGACAAGAGAATATGTTTAATTCATCTGCAAAAGAACAACTTAATATCTTGAAAACTGTAAGAGGAGTTATAGTACCGATCAGACCCAACCTAACACCAGAGAAAACCCAAACTAAACCCTGGGTTTTACTTTTGGGGTTTATTCTGGGTTTACGTTTTGAAAATTTGGGTCCACTCGGGGATAACTCTGGGTTTACTTGGAAATTGCTTTTGTGGTCAACTGTATGCATTGAAGTGTGAGGCAGACCCGTCTTTTATCTTACCATCCTACTACCTGTAATTCCTGTCCATTGTATATTCTGAGTACACAGTTAGCGTCTGCTTTCAGAGGTGTACTTCTAATCGGGGTTTACTCTGTGTCCCCTTTTGGTCTACTCTAGTAAACTCGAAGTAAACCCACAAATTTACTTTCTGTTAGATTGGGTCTGATCGGTACTGTATCTGTACAAAAGGGATACCCGGCCCATATACAATATTTTGCCAAAAAATGACAAAGTTCAACAACTGGTATATTTTCATAAATTATGAAAAAATTAAAACAATCCTAGTAATATGCACACCTCTGATACATGTATATATACAACTGATTTGCAAAAGAGCAATTTCCTATCTTGAATACTGTAGAAAGAGTTATCCGTACAATATGGAGTAGCCTATATGTAATACATGTATTTTCCAAAAAATGACTGGTGTTTTTTTGTTTATTATTAGAAATTGAAACCCTAGCAATATGCACACATTTGATATTTGTACAATTGATCTGCTAAAGAACAAGTTCCTGTCTTGAAAACTGTAGGTGGGGTTATCCGTACAAAAATGGTATCCTTTTAGCAGCTACCGGCCCAGCCGCCCGCCCGCTTTTTTCACCATTTCATTAACCAGATTTTTCCTTTGGAAAACCCGGTTTAAACGATTTTTTAAACATTAAATGCATACACCCTATGACTATTTTACCCCGCCCATTCAGAACCCCTACTTCGGGGGATATTTTGGTAGAGGTCTTCCTGGTTTACAAAATTATGAATTCAGTTTTCCATACAGGTTTGTGGGAGCAGAGAAGATAATTTTTAGATATAATATGCATTAACACTATACATCCATTTTGCCCCCGCTCAAGAGTCAAAAGCCACTCTTGGCTAACACAATTATGAAGCCAGTTTTTCTAACAGATTTGCGCGAGTAGAGAAGAAGATTTGTAAACATACATGTAATATGCATTACCACTTAATATTGCCATATTGCCCCCCCCCCCCCCCCATTACGGCCTCTGAACCCCTGACTCGGACTATCATCTTTCCAAGTCAAGGGTTTCTGATCCGCTCCGCTCTACATAAACCCTTGACCGAAAGGACAATACATATGCGGGTTAAGGATTACGCCATCTAGTGAGAGTACTCGTTTTTTGAACTTTTGTGACATCTTGCTCTGACCAATCAGAGAATGCATTATAAACAAAAACAATATTGTAATATGGCTGTTCCCGTGCACAAAATCAAATTAGTAGAAAAGATGGATTCACTCGGACTAAAAACCGATAGCTATAAGTCAAATACTTACTAGTCCGTCTCAAATCTATTTGTTTATGTAGAGTAGAGTGGATCAGAAACTCTTGACTTGGAGAGATGGGGGCCATGAATTTCACAAAAAGGTAGAGAGTTCGTGGACATCATAACCATGCATTCAGTTTATCCCCCACATATAGGAGTAAAGAAGATTTAATACATTTTCATTATATGGCTATATTGGCCCCTACCTAGGGCCTAAACCCATCTCCCAGGGGTAATGAATTGCAGAATTTAAGTACAAGACTTCATGGACATCATAACCATGTTTTTAGTTTTAAACAAATATATATGGGAGTAAAGAAAAAGGTTTTCTAAGATTTAATACATTTTTATTATATGATCATATTGGCCCAACCCTAGAACATGACCTTTGACCAAGGGGCCATGAGTTTTACAATTTTGGTAGAGGGTTCAATGCTTATTAAAATCATGCCAACAGTTTGACTGTTTGATGCCCGGGAGTAAAGAAGAAGACTATAAAAGATTGCATAACTTTTAAGGTTTTAAATATAGCCCCATTTTATAAGCCCCGGGTGGAGAGAGGGAGGGGGGGGGGCGGGGCCAATGATTTCACAATTTTTAAACTCATTCATCCATAGATGCTTTCTGCCAAAATTGGTTTAGTGGGTCCATAGAAGAGCATTAAAATGTTAACGGACGATGCACGACGACAGACGAAAACAGATAGCAATAGGTCACCTGACCTAAAATGGCCAAACAGACCTTAAGTATGAGCAACGTCCTGGAGCACCTCGTACGGCTTCAGCAGGTGCAATAAAAGCAAAAATAACCAATATAAACACTTATGATGGTATATTAACCATTAAACAAATAGAAACTTTAGTAGGCATTTCATCAGGGACAGTATTTTCAATATTATACTAATAGAACACCGTGGCCTCTGAAAAGTTATTGCAAGATGTATACCTCATCTATAAACAGAAAAACAAAACTATTGCTGGTTGAAGTGTGTAGAAACAACTTAAAATCTACAAAAATTGTAATGAACGACGTTTACGGAAATTGCTACATGTACACGTGATGGTATGTGGCAAAGCGCTTTGAAAAAAAACTTTCAAAGTGAGTTAAATTTACGACCAAATCAACGCATTTTGATTTTTTTTTACAAAGTGTGTTTTTAGAACCAAGTTAACACTCTTTAAAAAAAATTCAAAGTGCGTTTTGAGAGTACATGAACATTTGTTTAGTATAGAGACCCTTAATGCATTTTGAAAAAAATAGGTATAAATCACAAATTCTGAAATTTGATTTCTAATTTGTCCCCTACCCCTTTCTTCCTTCCAAAACATATAGATATTCAGCAACTTGGAGTAAATGTTTAAAATCGAAAAAAAACAATACGCTTCGTTGTAAATTAAGTACAGTGATATTGAAAAAAACGAGCTGGTCAAAATTAAGTTCTCCAATTGTCTGTTAAAGAATCTATAAGTGTTCAAAGATAAATTCTCTTTTCAAATTGTAATCAAATAATTCACTTCCTTATGAAAAAAAATTAAATGTACATTGAAACACAATGAATTGTTTTTGCTTAAAAGTAAGCGTTAGGGTGAAGGTTTTTTCCCCTCGCATTATATACTTTATGCATGTTTTCTTTCACTTGACCATATTTTTTGCAAATTGAGGCTTAAAATTAAAAACATTTTTCGGATTGTGAATTGAAAAATTTATATAAAAATAAAATCATTCCAACTATTATGTTAAATGGTAGTGCAAACTTTTTAAACTGTAAAGAAATTCGTTACAGGTGTTAAATTTCGTTATTATTCACATCTACAGGACTCAAGATCAGTTCACTAAATCCGTAAATTCGTCATATTCGAATTCGTTATAACTGTAAAATTTTGCAAAGATTTGATTAGAATTTTACCGAGGACTTAAAAAAAATTCGCTATATCCGAGAAGTTGGTATATCCGTGTTCGTACTAAATGAGTTCTTCTATATTGTTTTGATAACCATAATTAACGTATTCTTTTTCCACATCATGTTTGTTGATAAGCAATTGAAGCAATTTTAGATATATTATACATTACCTCTCTTATCAAAAAATATATTAAATCATTTTCGTTTCTCTCATAGACCTATGTACCAGATAAGAAGTAAATGCTGCATACACAAAAAAGAAAAATGCAGTTGCTAAGTAATGCAGTTTATGTCATATTTAGAAAATTCAAATCTCCCGAGTTGTTCTTAGTGTGAAAATTGTCTAACTACGTAAGAGAAAAGAAATAAAACTCTAATCGAGAAACTGTTTATCAAGTTAGCTAAAAATGCATTGGGTTGTCTTTTAAATGTATCCCATTTAGCTTAACAAGGTTAAACCAATCGTTTTTATATATCATATTGACTAGACACTAAATATATTCTTTTTCAAAGTGCGTTGACTTGGTCCAAAAATTAACGCACTTTGAAATTTTTTTTGTCAAAGTACGTAAGTTTTCAAAGTGCGCTGTAACAATGGTATTTTTAACCTCAGAGGAAAATTGACAAGATGTGGTTGACTAAAAAGGCAAAACGCCCTGTTACATCAAACCGATGACAAAGTTAGTATTATACGCAATTTTCTTTATTAGTGAAGGTCTGAAGGTTCAAGTTGCTATTTCAAAGGACCGATCAATCACCGGATATGTATACAAAAAGCATGTGCTGAAGAAAGCAAAAAAAAAATAAAAAAAGGAAGAAACCAAAGTTCGAAACAAGAATATCGGAACATTCGACTTCTTCATAACGCTCTCCAGCACATAAATCCAAGGTTGTGAGGTCATTCTTGGAAAGAAATTTATTTTTTAAAATTGGTTAATAAACAGTCTAATACAACATTAGATCTATCGAAAAAAAAAACCCGAACAAAAGTAGTTAAATAAGAAAATTGGAAAAAAAAACGAAAAACAAAACAAAACAAAAACGGGTTCTTGCATTTTAATAATTCATCATTTTGGGAGTTGATTGTAAAGAGGTTCGTTGCTCTGTTTTTGGATAGCCATTTTGGGTCACCTCTATTCTGGAAATTATGCATTATATTTTGATTGTACTCATAAATTCATATGTTATAATGCCAATTAAACTATTTTAAATAAAGTAGCAAAATATAAAATTGCTGTAATTAATTTTAAACAGATTATTGGTAATTACTGGGAAAATGAAATTCCAACTTACTGAAATATTTATAAAATTGGAAATCCTAGTACATGTAATATAATTGAAATCGTATACATGTACAATGCGGTAACTTTACAAGGCAATACTTGACTAAGCACAACTAATACAAATACATAAGATTTGTTAACGCAATGAAACATCAGGAGAAATTCGAAAATGAAAGTTTATTACAAGATTATGAAAATAGCAGACCCTTGTAAAACTTGTTTAAATAAGTGAATATTGTTCCTTTTTGTAATTGTGATGAACAGATTAGAGTGCTTTACAAATTTTTTTCTGTAGATATCAGTACTGAACTAGTTTGGATCTACATCAAATACCGTTTTCAGTTATGCAAAATGGTCAGATTGAATAGAGAGATTAGAATAAAAATCTGTATAAAGCTGCATACATTTTCCGTGACATTAAGCACTAAAAATAAATTTTATATTCAAAAGCTACAATTTGAATTGAAAATAAAAACCTTTCTGAAAGTCCATATTTAACAAAAGTCAGGGCTTTGTCTCGATATGTATTCAGTTTTAATTTGACATAATAAAAACAGGGTTCAGTAATGTCGATTTTTAGACAATGAGAGAGAGGGAGAGATTTAACGCCGTTTTCCGCCAAAGTCGCTAAATAGAATACACAGTCAAATGTTATAAAATATATCTGCAGAGTTTAGTAGGGGGCTATATTTTGTGGTGGAAGATTTTTAAGAAGGAAATGAACATTTTTCATAACTTAATAGTTATAGAGTACAGTTACTTTACCTTCCTTATTTTCAATGCAGACCAATATTTCCAGATAGTTTGTGTATGTCTTCATTTTTTTTTTTTTAACAATTTTTCAATATATTTATTGACACATGTTGGCAAATTTTACTTACATTTCATGAATTCCAATTCTTCCCTAAAATTAGCTTATTTCATGCCATATCTCAATTTTTACACGAGAGACCCATACTTTTTTATTTTCTGAATTTATAAGATTTTTGTAACAGGTCTATCATATTTTGAAAAAAAAATTGAGGCTTTAAGATAAATTTATGCATGTTGAATTGTAAATGGATTAAAATAGCGTTTCATCATTGCAAAAAGGTTAAAATATCAATTAGGGAAGAACTTTTTCTTCTTTATTATAATTATAATTTTATTTATTTTAAATAATATAAATTTGAATTTCATGCCATGGTTCATTCCGATTAAAAAAGCGATTGATGTGCAATCTGCACTTTCAATGCAATAGTGTTAAATGTGTTAAATACAGTGTCAAATACATCCGAAATAAAGCACATAGACCCTACAATTTTGTTGTGAAGTTTAGTTAAGCTATGTGTGTAGATTTTTAAAAAATACTTTAGAAAAAAAGTTAGACTTTTGATCGCAGGATCCAACGTCCTTAATTAATTCTTCAATGCAGTTACTCTGGCAAACCGGACGTGAAACAGTATTTGGATCTAAGCACAAATCATCTCCGCTGACAAGACTTAGTTCTTGAAAATAATCAATAAATTCAATGTAGTGTATTCTGAAGCATTGTTTTTCAAGGAGACTTATTTATTAATACGGTTACCTAAATTTTAAATGGTGCGAAAAATTTATATTGTTTTTGTCG